>JASGXE010007838.1:0-17649 GCA_030068105.1 Sinentomon sp. SZTP_YWyxl
GACTGGACTTTTTGCAGCTTTTTGAGCGGGAGAGGAAGACAGAAAAGACCACCACAGCCAGGATCGAACTTGTGCAAAACAACAGAAGGTAAATTATTAAAAACAAAAAACCCATTTTCGGGATTTCCCCCACGGCCGCCATTTTGAAAAATTGTTAAACTTTAAACTTCAAAACTTGTGTAAGGTTTTCGGGGTGTTCCCCAGGGCTTCTTTTCGCCCACATCAACCCATTCATACTTTGCGCCTTACTCTGGCGCCATTCATACCAATCATTCACCATACCCACACTGGGTTCGGTACCCCTGTATGTGTCTGTGGCTTTATTATGTTTCTGTAACTTGCCGCCACTCTTGGACGGACTAAGTGTTCTTTAACGTGCACATGGTGAATTGCACACGGGACCACCTTCTTAAAGTCCCTTCCGAAGGACTAGAAGACTTGCCACTAAGTCTCCCTTTCTGTCACTGCAGCCAGAATGGAGCATGACCCAACCCACAAATTCCGACTGTGGCGGGAATCGAACCCACAACCTTCGGATTTGGAGTCAGACCAGCGAACCAACTGAGCCACTGGGACAGACGCGTCCGATCTCATCGGCGGCAAAAAAATCGGATAACTGTTCATGTTGTCTGTGGAACCTACGGAAGCGTGGAAGGCTCACTTCTGCGTCAGTTTTTTATTTTCTTGTCCGGACAAGTTTATTTCCGTCCGGACAAGTTTATGTCCGGACGGGAATAAACTTGTCCGGACGGGAATAAACTTGTCCGGACGGGAATAAACTTGTCCGGACGGGAATAAACTTGTCCGGACGGGAATAAACTTGTCAGGACGGGAAAAATTGTCCGGACGGGAATAAACTTGTCCGGACGGGAATGTTCTTGTCCGGACGGGAATAAACTTGTCTGGACAAGAAAATAAAAAACTGACGCAGAAGTGAGCCTTCCACGCTTCCGTAGGAACCAGTTGCTGGACTCAGTGATCACTTTATGCAGTGCTCAAAGTGTGCGGGAGCTCTGGGAGCGCGCGCTCCTGCCCGCCCTAATGGTGTGGGAGCGCAGCTCCCACATGCCCTGAACCCCTTGAGCTCCCACAAATGGGACAACTATGCAAAAGCGCTCCCACTTGGAGATGTTTCGTGCCCTTTTCGATGGGAGAAATGCACTCCTTGAAGGGCGAACTGCCCTCCTTGAAGGACCATGTGCCCTCCTTTTTTGATTTGTGCCCTTTTTCGAAAAAGCGCTCCTGCCCTTTTTTCGGGACACTTTGAGCACTGACTTTATGGTACATGCTGTATTTCAGGTTGACTGTGCTTCTCGACCCTTGCTGCCACCAGAATCGGCCTGTGGGAGAACCAGGTACAGCTAAGAAATCTGGTCTAACGACACTTGCAAGGCGAAGCTGAGGACCGCAGCAAACCCGCATGCTAAAGATTGTGAGCAGCCCTGCCGACGCAAAGAGGAACATCGTCGGCGTTGAGCTGACATTCACGGACGAATAAATCCAACATGCGTCAGGCGTGCTGTTTCTTATTTCCTCGTGGCCGAGCCATTTCTAAAACTGAAATTACAGCGCAGTCGCCTACCTTTGGGCGGGGCAAGCTCTTCCAAAAAAGCGACAAATCGAGCATTGGAAATCGCAGTGGCTCTACCTGTTGTGTTTTAGACATACCTTGCATCGGAACTGCCTCTGATCGGAAGCGCGCAGCTGCGTGCACACAGCCAACGAAAAACAAAATCATTCGTCTCAACCGTGTGTGTTGCGTGTTGCAGCCTTTTTGTCAGGTATCTGTCAATACCAACGATGTGTATAAGTGGAGAGATAATGGACGAAGCAGCTTGTATCAACAGTCTGGTTGATGGGTTCGCCCCTTGGTTGGCAGAAGGAAGAAGTGCGTAATGTAAAGCAAATGAGTAAACGTTTTTTGCAATGTCGAAAATCGATTACAAAACCTCAATGGATGGGCCGATTTTGACGTTTTCGGTGTCCCCTAAAAGTGTAAAGATTCCTCGAAATTTTCGATAACTGAGCTGTCAATGCAATGGAAAGATATTCATCCAAAGACCGTGCAATGTTGCATGGACGCGCATTTTGCTTCAAATTTGGAGAACTTTCGCATATTTCAGCAAGAGATTGTCGGGCTCAATAGTCATCAAAACTGGTGAGTTTTGGTGTCGATCAAAAGAAAATACATTTCTATACAACTTTCTCACAGGTCGATTACACCTTTACAGTAGAAAAATTTGAATAACAGAACAGCTCACTCTGTTGACAAGGAACATTAAAATATGCAATATTTTAAAGGTGCACTTCTTTGCCTGTTATGGCTACACACATTTGCCTGCAAATTCATGGAAATAATTCGATTGAGCGCATTCCGCGTTTACTTGGCTATCACGTGAAGTGATGATTGCCTGGATCGGTTGAAAACTTGGCCATGTAGAGCGATTTTTGAAACGGTGTTTGCAACTATTGAAACTCATCAAAAAACTCATTCCGTGCCCACCAATAGGTGGTTAGGGCCAAGTCCTCCAATGTCTGCATTTCGAAGTGGTGAGGTCCCGCCCGCCGGTCACTCTTCATTTATCGATATCTCGTTGGTTTCACCTGTGCTTGCAGTATTTGTTTCAAGCGGAAAAATTCAGAACACAAAAAAGCACTGTCTGTCGATATTCAAAGCAAGAGGCCAACACACATTTGCAGGGATAGCCAACGTTCTCTCTGGCACGGCCGACTCCGAGGCGATGTTTTTCGCTGTCGTTTTCCCAGATTTCTTAGCTGTACAGCTTTAATCGTTATGATAAGGTTGCGGTGGACAGGTTTCTTAACTTTGCCCTTCTAGATTTTGGGAGTGCTGACTGCAGCTTGAGTGATCTCTGGGTTGAATTCAAAACGCTTTGCAGTTTTGTTATTGAAAAATTTATCCCAAAAAAGAAAGCCATAGGTGTGGTGGAATTTCCTTTCTAGAATGGTTTACTCCAAATGAGAGATCAAAATATCTGTATCTACAAAAAATGTTCAAGGACTGTTCATTTCGTCCATGTCTTCTCATAAATATGTTTTTGCACTGAGAGTTATTATTGTGAGCGGACACGCAATGGAAAGAAGATTTATAAGTGGTTTAGCAGTGAATGATGTCATCTCAACAAAGCAGTTCTGGAGATTGCATCACAGCAAAACCTCTGAACTCCTGTGGTCATTGTTAAATGTGACGACATGGGCAATAATTTATCTGTGTCCTTTGCCCTGAAGGTAAAGGAGCACATGAGTGTGTCCTCGACAGTGGGCTCAGTCAGCGATCCACCTCGGAATAATTTTTGAGGGATGCTGATGTGCTGACAGCAGTGGTTAAAGTCGGCCGGTGCGCCGCACCTGCCCGCCCTGGAAGTGCCGGTGCGCAGCACCGGCCTGCCCTGATTGATTGCCGCACCGGTTGCACATTTTTTTTCCCAATCCACTTCCGCATGCGCGTCTCTGATTGGTTGTTGGGAATTCCAGCCAATTTCAACATCCAATTTTCAAAACCCAACTTAACCAAACCTAACCTAACCTGAACCAACCTAACCCTGTTGCAGCCCTTTTTTTTTGAATAGACAACACAACAACAAGAAATCAATTTGGTCACAAATATATCAATTTCGGTAGGTACCTCAATTTTTAGTGCATGAAAACATGGAAAAACATGGAAAAAAAGGAAAAGGCACAATTAGCATTTATCTTCAAGGAAGCGAAATGGGGGCATGATCAAAGAAACCTATATACCTACCTAGGCCTAACTACTACCTATTACCTACCTACTAGGGCGAAAAACTAAGTTTAGGCTTTATGACAGATAAAAAACTGGCCTCTGATAGGTTTAGCATGTCATGAGAAATGCCAAGTTTGTTCCAGAGAAACACGTAGTTGTTTAGGAAGGAAAACCTAGAGACATTTTTGGAAAGGGAAGGTGGGATAAATGAAACGAGGTCACTGGCCCTCGTCGACCCTGTGTTTTTGACCAGGGTGCAACAGCATCCTGCCCATCCTCCCTCACCACGGACACATTTTCGAAAAATTGAAACACCCCTGAGCTTTCTCCTCTTAGCAAGGGATTCCCAGCCCAGCTCTTCCCTGAGCAATGTCACACTGGAATGAAAGGAGAAGTCCCCAGAAACAAACCTCACTGCCCTGCGCTGGACAGCTTCAAGTGCATAAATGTGGCACTGAAGATGAGGATCCCAGGTCGTTGTTGAATATTCTAAGATGGAGCGAACCAATGAGAAGTAGAGTATTTCCTTTACCTTTCTGGAGGCGTGGGAATAGTGTCGGATAAGAAATTTCAGTTGATTTGATGCCCGTTTTACCATCTGACTTATATGAGGTCCCCAGTTCAGGGCAGGATTGAAATGAATGCCAAGGTATTTGATATTCTCTGGGCGAGACAACACAGAGGGACCAATGAAATAATCTGAGATGGAGGGATGTGTAGATGAAGCAAATGACATGACAGATGTCTTTGCGACATTTATACTCATTTGATTCTCATCACACCATTTGACTATGGAATCTAGGTCATCCTGAAGGGCTTTGGAATCATCTGGAGACCTGATAACTCTGTAGAGGACTATATCATCTGCAAACAACCTGATGTTGGAGATGATATTATCTGCAATATCATTAATATAAATGAGAAAGAGGAGAGGGCCACACACTGAGCCTTGAGGAATGCCACTAGTGAGTGGGTGGGCCTCTGACAGATCGTTGCAAACGAGAACCTGGAACTGCCTGTCAGAGATAAAATTTGAGAGCCACAGGAAAAGATTTTCAGGAATTCTCAGCATAGATAGCTTAGAGAGAAGAATAGGTATTGAGACTTTGTCAAATGCCTTAACCAGGTCAATGAAAATTGCATCAGACTGACTGGACTTTCCGAGAGCAGTGGCGATGTCATGCACAAAACTGGTCAGTTGGGATTCGCAAGAGAACTTGCTGCGGAAACCGTGCTGATGCTGAGAGAAGAATTTTTGACCCTCGAGCAACCGATATAAATAGCCAGCTACCATCTTTTCCATAAGTTTAGCTGAAGAGCTGATAAGACTTACTTATTGGTCGGAAGGAGGTAGTGGAAAGAGGCTGGCCACCTTTAGCTAGTGGTATCACGATACTCATTTTCCAATCATTTGGGATTACATTTTGGGCCAAGGATACTGAGAAGAGCACAAAAAGGAAAGTTTTTAGTTTGTCGCAGTGGTTTTTAAGGAATGCCATAGGTATGGAAAGCCCTGGAAAGAGTTGCGAAGCGGTGGCAAACATGCCAAATGGCAAAAAGCGGTGTCAATGCAAAAATCCCAAAATTGATGACGTCGCAATTTGAGACGATGTGATTGGCTGTTGCGAACTCCTGGTCCGCGGAAGTGGATTGGAAAAAAAAAATTATGCTCACCAGTTCGCTCGATCACAGCGGGAGTGCCAGCACCGGCAGCAGTGCCCTTGAGATGTGACATGTGGGTTTTTTTGTCAAAAATAAAAACTGGAAATTGGGGTCAATTGCTGTGCGCAACACATCTGTGATTGGCTTTGGGCACGAAAAAACTGGACTTGGACCAGCCATAGAAATATGCTTGCAACATACTTTGTGTTGGAAGCCGGGTTGGGGTGTGAAATCTTCCTTTCCACAATCCACCGCCCACACATTCAATGTTCTCTGCCCCTGTCACAAGAAAGAATTTTTGTTCGATTGAATGGCTTGTATGAATTGCATTGTGGCGACGCAGAGGAGGGATGCAAAAAGCCACCGGTGGTGTCCAGTGCCACTCTGCGAACAGTTCAAAGACAGCAGCATCAGAGCACAGGGCCGCAAGAGTGCCGAACATCCCAGGAAAAGTCAAAAAGGCGGCAGTTTTTGAAATCATGGCAATTGCAGATTGCGTGCATGGGTTCCATCGTTGGGGTGGATTCCACCCCATCCTATTCTTTTTTGCAGCATGCAATGCTCGCGGTGACAGGTGAAAGCAACATTGTCTTCAACTTTTCTTTCCTGCTCGATGGCGACAACATTTGGTGTGTGTGTTTCGTCTTTTTTTTTTTTTTTTTATTATTAAACTGGGGACGGAGTCCCCCCGCCGTCGCAACCGTGGGACAAAAGTCCGGTGTCAAAAATGAAACAAAAACAACCAATGCCGTCGGAGAGATGCAACAAATTGTGGCGTGTATTTCAACACCAATTCAGTCTCATTTTCGATAAAGGCATTTCAGGCAAAAATTGCATCCCATTCCGTTAGTGCAGAGGATAAAACGCCGATTGTTAGAATAATGATGCATGGCGTAATCAAAAAGTTCATGTCTTGTTCAATGAAACACAGACAACAGGCCCCACATGGTGGCATGTCAGGCAGGTCAAAAGGACAAAACAAACACATTAAAATAAATTGTTCGTTTTTAACGTCTCCATTCACGTTCGTTTTTTGATAGTCATGCGCGACACAAATATCTAATTACATTAGAATTTTAGTTGCCTTTGCCTCCACCGGTCGCGCCCACCTCGCGGTGTCGGGTGTTCATTGGGGCTGTGCGAATCGGCATTCGAATCGAATCCTGCGAATCGAATCCCTAAGGTTTGAATCTCGAATCGAATCCGAATCAGTTGTCTAATTTCGAAGCGAATCCTTTCGAATCGAATCCTTTTCTTCAAATCTCCAATCTTGATTCGAATCCCACCACATGTCTCGAATCGAATCTTTTCGAATCGAATCTGGCCAGATTTGCGATTTTCGAATCGAATCCTCGAATCGAATCATGATTCACACAGTCCTACAGGACAGTAAACGTGAATTTTATTGTGGGCACTGCTCAGTGATTCTTGTAAGCACTGTTTGGTTCCAGGTTGAAGCATGCCTACGGGACTGTGGATCAACTTCGAAATTTTAAAAGATTTGAGATTCGATTCGAATATTTTTCGAATCATTGCAAAATCTCGAATCGAACCATTTCGAATCGAATCCTTTCCTTCGAATCTCGAATCCTGGTTCGAATCTTGCCACATTTTTCGAATCATATATTTTCGAATCGAATCTGGCAAGATTTGCAATTTTCGAATCGAATCCTCGAATCGAATCAACATTCGCCCAGCCCTAGTGTTCATGCCCTTGAATGGATTCATGCAGGACACAAACACGTTCAGTTAATTGGTTGGCTTGGGACTTTTACAGGGGCCCCAATGGGGGGATTGGGGATGTGGCTCGCGTCCACTTGGTCTCAAGGGGGGATGATTTACACTGGATACAATCGACATCCCTGGGGGAAATTCACACACACATTCGCATGTGGAGTGGGAGAGATGATGTCCTTGTTTTTTTTGTCATCAAATGGGTTTGTTCTTGTCCATTGTCTGCCATGGAACGCCAAAATTTGTCCAAACTTGACCCTCCAATTTCAAAATTTCTTCAGCTTCTGGGGGGCTCCGCCCCCAGACCCCCCGCCCCCAGACCCCCCGCCAGGGGCTCTGCCCCTTGGAACCCCGCTGGGCTCTGCCCCTTGGAACCCCGCTGGGGCTCTGCCCCTTGGAACCCCGCTGGGGCTCCGCCCCAGACCCAGATATCAAGGGGGCTCCGCCCCCCCAGACCCCCCATAGTGCCCTTTTTACAGGGGTGCGTACCGGCCCTTTTTCTGATACACTTTAAACACTGGCTGACAGAGACTTTTTTGCAAGACACAATTAAATCTTGTAAGAACGCCATGTTTGATTGAATTGATTGTGTCCCTATGATATTCATCAAGAACCATGGTGATATCTTGGAAAAGTTTCTTCTGGTTTTATTCTCTGCCTCACTAGCAACCAATTGCATTCCATCAGATTGGAAGCACCGTATTGTAAAGTAGAGTCCTGCAACCGCGGGTACGCACCCACGGGTACCCGCGGTATGGGTACGTTTTTAAGGATTTTTTTCTGTGGTTGTATTTCTTTTCAATAACAAATGCAACATACAACCAGGAATCATTTTTAAGTTGCAAAACAACAAAAAGAAAAAAATTCACAACTAATTTCATGATCAACATTGAGAAATTCAGGATCAAGCCCCCAAAGAGACACTTGAGAAGGAAGATTTCATATTTTATTTGGAGAAAACCAGGGAGAAAAACAGTGTGTGTTGGCAATCCAAGGAGAGCACGAATGTAAGTTAGAAAATAATTCTTACCCTCAAAAATGTTGAAAACCATCAGAGTAAGATGCACATAAGCATGAAGATGCACCAATATATAATTTTTTTTTGTATTTATTAATTTTTCCCCAAAAAGTAAATTGAAACAAAGCACCGACAAAACAATTTTCAAGAAAAATTAGTGAAACAACAGACATTGGGTTAGGGAAGGGAGTTGGTTCATAGAGGCAGTAATAATCAAAGGCACCGCATAATCCAAATTTGTTCAAGCAAATTGCAACCACAAAGTAAATTGAGCCAATTATTCAAGAAAATTGAATAATTATATGAATTGAATTGAATAATGGAGCAAGTAAACCAGTACCTAGTTGTGTATGTCCACCATCCATTGAGAACCATTGAGTGATGGTAAATATCAGCAGGTAAGAATTAGATTCCTACAAATAAGAGCCAAAAATAAATTTGAAAGGGGTGCAAAAGCACCCCACCTGGTATGGGAAGAAGAGAAAAGATATTTATTAGCAGGAGATCTACCTCATACTAATCACAAGTGAATATGTGGGTGTGAGCTTACTGGAAGCTTCAACTACCAGATGAGAGGATTTGACAATTGTTTTTTGCAAAATTTTATTTGGGGTAGAAAGCATCTCTTCTTCCATAGTCTAGTAGCTAGATTTTTAAAAAGCAGAAACTAGGAGGGCGTAATCAGCACAGTGAGAAACTGAGACTAATAGCAGGAGGGGGCAAATAGCAAAATGCCAGGACGAGCCACCCACCCTACCAAACCACAGGAGGGGAGAAAAGGGGATAGTTAGAGGAATTCCGCAAAATTGGTGTGAGAACAAAAACCTATTGACTGCGCAAAAGCAAACAAAAATGCAGGAAAGAGTGAACCATGTTGGACAAAAATCACAATCATAACTCAGACCTGATTATCAAAGGAAAACAAAATGACTGAAAAAATGTTGACAATCCCAAAGAGAAATACACAAAACACAAACAAATTTGCAATAACAAGTGTGCCAGTACCTACTTGACAAGATTGCACAACAGGTACCTACTTAATAAAAGGAAAGGGAAGAAGTAAAGAGAAAAAAAAAACAAAACCAGAGGACCTCAAGGGTTGAGAATTTACTGATAATAGCAATCTCAGACCTGACAAAGGGTCCTAAGAGTGAGGACGGGCATGGAAAGTAAACACTTGTTCAGCTTATTTTTAAACATTTATTTACTATTTTTACTATTTTTGTTTTCTCCAACTCCAATTTCAAAATTATACATTGTTTGATAGTCACACACAGGAGGAACAAGCTTAATAACATTGTTCCATATCTTTGAACCTCTGAAATTAAAAGAATGCCTGCCATGTAAACTTTGTACAATAGGCAAACGAAGACCTGATTGCTCATACAAGCGGCCAGTTCGGAGAGGTTTCAGAAGTGTGGCACCAAGAGTAGGTATTTGCATTGTAGTAATACTTGTGTACCATCAAGGAAGTCCTAAGAATAATTGAGTGGTAGAGAGTAGGAATCGCAAGAAGCTCAAAAAGTGGACCACTACGTGCAGAGGAAGGGGAAGAAGAAAGTGCCCGTAAGACTTGTTTTTGCTTCAAGAATATTTTATCAATTAAAGAAATGTTAGTTCCACTCCAAAGTTCAATGCAGTACAAAAGTTTTGAGTGCACAAATGCAAAGTAGATAGCCCGAAGAGTGGAAAGCGGGAGGAAATATCGGATTCTGCTAAAAGTAGGTATAGGTAGGTCATAAAATTTAAGAACTGAATAACACTGGAAACATGCAATGCCCATTTTAAATTACAAATCAATGACAATGCCCTAAAGCTTAAAACTACTAACAGAGAAAATAGGAACAGAATCAATCATTACAGAATAATTGTTGCAATCGTTATTTAAAGACCCATTTTTGGAATAAACACAGAAAGAAGTTTTCGTTGGATTGATCGTAAGATGGATGTGGCTCATCCAGGACTGCACAAGGCTTATGTTACTGTTGAGAGTGTCTATCAGGTCATTCACTGTAGAGGACTTAAAAAAGAGTGTGGTGTCATCGGCATAGAGTGTAATGCGCCCTAGAAGTGGGAGCGAAAATAGGTCATTCAGGTAGATGTTGAATAAAAGTGGGCCAAGAACAGACCCCTGTGGTAGGTACCCCAGATGGCACTGCAAGAGTAGAAGAACAAATGCCATTCACATTAACAAACTGTGACCTTTCAGAGAGGTATGATTCAAAAAGCTTATGAGCCACACCACGAACCCCATATTTCCAAAGCTTCTCTAAAAGCAAAGAATGATTAACTCTGTCAAATGCCTTGGAAAGATCAAGCGACACTGAGCCGCAAAATTGCCCCTGATCAAGAGCCCCTGAAGCATAGAATACAAGCTCAAGTATGGCAGTGGAAGTGGACTTTTGAGGTAGAAAACCATGTTGACTGCCATTGAATAGCATTTTTAATTTTGAAATTATTAATATGAGAAAGCAAAAAGGAAATAAACTAGGAAAAATCATAAAAAGGTACTCAGTGGATGTGTTTGCAAGAGAAAGTGGCCAAGAAAGAGTAACAGCTATATGATGAAAACTGGAAAAAGAGTCATTTGAAAAAAAAATGACAGAAAAAGACGATTGATTGGTATACAATAGGTATCTTAGCAGATGTAAGATAATCAAGCAGACGGGAGTGGATGAGTTTCTCAAAAACTTTGCTTATTGTAGACAGCACACTAATAGGTCTGTAATTACTAATGTCAGCTTTGTCGCCTCTCTCAAAGGGGTTGTTTGGTTATTCTGTTATTTTTGCTTTTACCCCTGGGGAACGGGAGCCGCGACTCGCACCCCAATTTTTTCACTTGTTAGCTCATTTTTATCACTTCATTGACATTTTGCGATAACTCGCGTTTAATTTGGCCGGACAGAAGTGACACAGCAAAAAACCACCCTTATAAGAAAACAGAGGGGTGTGGGGGGGATGAAACCATCCCAAACGGGTTCGTAGGAGCAGGTATTACAACTTTGTAATTTAAACCTCACATCTCCGAAGAACGGTCAAACAGTTATTGAGATCACCCGAAACCACCCCCTCAAGAATTGGCATGAAGGGGTGAACTAAGAAAAAATCATCGACATTTTATGATACCCCAAATGAAGGCGAGCAAATTATTTGCTGGCACCAACATGCTCCGAAGAAAGGTTTACAAGATATACCTAAACATTTCAATTTTGGGGCGGCTCTACTGAATCACCCTGTATATAATAGTTGGACCTGCCTTCAACTTTTTGGCCTTCCGTTTTGTCTTTGGGCCAAATCCAACTTCCAGTGGGGGAAAGAAAACTGGGCTCTCTTCTTTGGACGGCATTTTTGCAGTGCGCGGCATGAGAAACGTTCGGGTGCATGGACCTTCCTTCCCGGCCCCCTGGCGAGCTGGTAATCTCGAGGACAGTTCTTCCAAAAAGTTGATGATATTTTTGGTTCGTTTCGGCGCAACCTTAGGTTTTTCTGCAGACCTTTCGGGTCAAACAATAAGGGGGACCCAATCGCACGATCGCAGGGAAACATTATCAGAAGGCAGCCGTTCTCTGAGCCGTGCGATTGTGTCCCCCTTTGGTGCCAGCCGACGGCACAGAGTGTGTTGAACTTCCTGCTCATTTTTCCTGTGACTCAAGAAAAAATATGGAATTCGGCTACCTGCTCTTCACAAGGGCAGAATCCTGCTTCTTCCCAAAGTTCCACCCAAAGAAAGGAAATGGGCAAAATCTCAGAGTTCTGGACAAAATGTTCTATACCCAAAATTTGGTATTTTTCTCTGGTGGGGAAACTGTCGGCCAGCTGCAACCGCCCCTGTTCCTCTGGATGGAATTCCTCTGCCAGCTGCAACCGCCCCTCTGCCAGCTGCAACCGCCCCTGTTCCACTTCGCTTCTTTCCGCCGACGCGATCGCACGTGCCTGCGCTGTTTTCCGGAAAATTCAAAATGGCGGCAGTTGCAAGAATCTTTGCATTGCTTGTGTTCATTTTTTGTTATTTTCTGCGGCATCAAATGACCCAAAATCTTTTTTTTTGTGGTTTAAAATTAGATCTTTGCAGCAAGCAATCGCTGGTTCATCCAAAACGAGCCTGGTTACCACCATTTGGAAAAAATGTCTGCAAAATTGACACACTTTTTTGTGGCAAAATTCAATTGTCCTTCAGGACCTTTGGCACATCTCCCTTGAAATTATCATTCGTTATTCAACTCCTTCTTCTATGCTCAGGTAATGTTGAACTGAACCCTGCGCCTGGTCAGTCATCGCCATTGACGCCATCCCGAATTCCGGTTGCAAAACGGTCAACCCGAAACAAGTCCGCAAAAAATGTGTGAATGATGCCAACCCTGTGGAAAATTGGATCCAGTGTGACTCCTGCTCAGACTGGGTTTCTTTCGGGGCTCACTGTTTCCTTTGAGGATGCTATCAAGGTGCCATTCACCTGCAGGGTTTGCCAGCTTTCCTCTGAGGTTGCTCTGTTGAGAGAGGAGATGGTCACATTGAGGGTCTTAGTGGGAAGCCTTCAAACATCGGTTTCCATTCCACCACCCTGCTCAATGGCTGCCCCTGACCCCCCACCAGAGAGACGGTCGGGAAATACAACTCATGATGGTGGTGGGAGCAGTTCAGGAAACAGCACTTCTCTTTGTCATTCTCAGCCTTCAACTCATATCCAACCACCTTGTTCTGGGCCCGGACTTTCCTCAACTACTGCAGTTTTTTCCATTGGAACTTCCAATTTGAAGCATTTATACCCTTTTTTCAACAATGTCAAGGACTGCGCAAGATTCACAAGGTGGAAAAATGGCCTCACCATAAAAGGTGTTTATCCACTCTTGCAGAGCTGTTTTACTGGCCTCGCTGGCCACAAACGAGTGTTGGTAAACTTAGTGATGGGTGAAATAGACATTTCTCGCAATCATGTTTCAGATACGGTTCTTTCATACACTAGGTTAATAAGTGACTTAAATGCTACCTTTAGTCTAGCATACCCAGGTGTTACCTTCGCACTGAATATTTGTTCAGTCCCTCCCATGCCGCCCAACCCCTCTTTGTCCAAAAAAATTACTGAGCTTAACGATGCTCTGGCTACCTGTTGTCAGAATTTGGTCAATGTGAACTTCCTCGATTTGCGCCATATTCAGTCCGCTGCTTTGTCTTATGACGGCTTGCATTACTCCAAAGCAGGAGCTTTCAAGATTGCATCTGAGCTGGTGCGCTCTATGAACTCTTTTTTAGCCTAAAGCCCCACCAGCATTGCCAGCTATCATGTTCTAAGCCATATACCCTACAAAGTAGGCCTGATCCTACAATTCAAGGTATCGGATATGATTTTTCCCTTCTTCTTTTTAATGCCCGAAGTCTCTTCCCAAAGCGTTATGCCCTACGTCCTGTCCTCGACTCCGTCAATCCAGACTGTGTGGCAATTACTGAGACATGGCTTGACGACTCCTGCAATGAAAATGACCTTCTCCCTGACAAATACATCATATTCCGTCGGGATCGTTCTAGAACTGGTGGAGGTGTTCTCCTTGGGGTGAAGCCCAGTTTGCATCCAAGGCTCCTTTACTGCAGCAAGAGATATGAATTTGTCATCGTATCATTGGAATTCTCCTTCCCTCCAACTCTCATTCTTTTGCTTTATCGTCCCCCAAGTCACCCCCTTGACTCTTTCTCTGCCATCTGTTCAGAGTTTTTTGATGTCATCATTCCTTTTTCTCGAAATCACCCTCTTGGAATCAATCCCCCTTTGTTTGTCCTGGGGGATTTTAACTTGAACGTTTTGCCCATCACTGCTGACCAATCTTATCCGGAGGGACTGCAACGCATATGTGACAGATTTTCTTTGCAGCAAGCTGTGGATTTTGTTACTCGCCCCCTTAACCCACTGATTCCCAGTGTTGGTACGGCTATTGATCTTATTTTTCACAGTCCTCAATCAAGCCTTCTCTCCATTACTCCAATTCCTGGCATCAGTGACCACTTAATGATAAGTGCTCAATTCTCTGTGGAATGCTGCAATCCTCCTCCTATCCCCCTTGCCCCCACCGACACTACTGCGTCCTACTGTTTTGGCAACTACAACAAGGCTGCTGCTGACAGATTCCTAAAAATGGCACTCCTTGACTTTTGTAACCTCAGTTCTGTTGACCAACTTTGGAATGAGTTTAAAACAATCTGCAACCTTGCCATTGAATTGTTTGTGCCCAAAAGGCACATTGTCAAGGTGGGAAATTTGTCCTTCCCATCCTGGTTCTCGCCCAAGTTGCGGAAAAAGTACCAAAGTCTGTTGAACCCTTCTCTTCTTGTGCCTCAAACCAAAAACTTTTTCCTCGATATGCTGCTGCCCTAAAAGAATACCAAACCCACCTTCATAGAGTGGAAGCAAACTTTGTCCAAAAACTCGCAATCAATGACACCATCTCTTCAAAACAATTTTGGAGATTCCATTCCAGCAAGACCTCCACCAAAAAATCACCTTCGCTACTTTTACCCACCGGCACGCAAGGTGAAGTTGGACGAATCGATGCCAAGCCCAGCACATTATTTGCAGTTGCACTTAAGAGCTACTTAGGCCCCAGTACACCCAGCGTGGCCCAACCTGGATGCTTTTTGCGTGATGCTGATATAGGTTCGTTGGACTCTATTGTCAAAGCACTGAAATCCTCTAAGAACTCTACTTTCTGCACTATTGACTCTATCCCTATGACTTTTCTTAACCCTCTGGCTGGCGGTGGGGTAGGAAGACATAACCTGGCGGTGTCATGTACACATGACACCATCTTTTGCACCAAGTTTTTACCTGTAAACCATGCTGCGATTCGATACTTTGTCGATGGACGTTCATTGCTGATGCCTATTCATCATTTTGGCGCCAAAAGCACGCACAAGCCCTAATCGGACCTGCTTCCACACTGCTACATGTTATCCACTAGCTTCAGTTTGAACTTGTGGGCCTTTAGATTGTATAGCAAAGCAGTTGGAAAAATTGAAACTTCGAAAATCACATCCAGTGAGTTCGTAGACAAAGCAATGGACCCCCCAATGGTGTTGAAAACGCCGACAAAAGCTCTACCCCTTTCTATATATGGCTTGATGAGAGAAAAATAAAATGAAATGGGAGAAAAATGCACATAAAGATTCTGGTTTCTTTCTCTACCGGCAAATCCATATGGTGCGCTCATCCTGGGAGTATTCATTTTCCTCAACCTTTGTGAGGTATGCCAACACCATTATCAATGATTTTCTCCAACAAATCAAGACTGATAATGCATATTTTCACACTTATTTAGTCTTCCAGCATGAATAAGTGTAAAAAAGTATATGTATTTGTACTCTTTGACTAACCTTTGACTAACCAGAGTACCTATGACTAACCTTGTCAAGAGTAGTTTTAGGGCACAAAAATGTGGCCAAATACGTCATGTACACATGACACCGATTTCGTGGATTTCGCATTGGAAAAAGAAACCAGTTTTTGAAGGCTTTTTCGCCACTTTCCGGCTAAACGGTTCATTTTAGCGCTTTTCGGATGACACCCAGTGCCGGGGGAAGTACTTCACCCGGCACTGGGTGTCATCCGAAAAGTTGACCTTGGCACAAACAATCGGAAAATCAAAAAAAAGTCAGGGCTCGTTTCCAAGTCCCAAAATTGAGTTTTTGGGAAGCCGTCATGTGTACATGACACCGATTTTTACCCCTTCATCTGTCATTCTTGATGCCTTGCAGCTGGAATTGACATCTGGACTCTTCGTCATTGCGAAGAAGAGGTTTCGGAGATGGGTAAAAGGTTAAAAAAAATTTTTTTGAATTTTTTTGGCAAACCAACCGCCAGCTTATGGCAAAGAAAAGGAGTCATGTGTACATGTCACCGCCAGGTTAAGGGTTAAGAACCATTGTGATGTTTTTCAAAAATACCTCTTTGTGCTTTTCTCGTTATCCTTGGTCCACAACACTATTCCCCCTGACTGGAAGATGAGCATCGTGAAACCTCTCCCCAAGGGTGGACTGGCACTGTCTATTACTTCCTTCAGACCGATTAGCTTGATCAGTTCCTCTGCAAAGCTCATGGAAAAGATTGTTGCAGGTTACCTATACAGACTGCTTGAAGGACAGAAATTCTTCTTTCCTGGGCAGCATGGCTTCCGTTCCAAGTATTCATGCGAATCCCAGCTAACCGGTTTTGTACACGACTTATCGGCTGCACTTGGTGGGTCTAAACAGGTTGATGCCATTTTCATAGATCTTGTTAAAGCTTTTGATAAAGTGTCCATATCAATCCTCATTTAAAAACTTGCCAAGCTAAAGATCCCAGAAAATCTCTTTGTGTGGCTTTCTAACTTTATCTCCGACCGATACTTCCAAGTCCTTGTGTGTGGTGAGTCTTCGGAACCCCTCGCACTGTCCAGTGGAATACCACAAGGGTCAGTTTGTGGACCACTTCTTTTTCTCATTTACATAAACGACATGACAGGGAATGTTCGCTCTAAAGTTAGGCTCTTTGCTGACGATGTGGTTATTTACCACATCATCGATTCACCCGATGATTCCGAAATCTTACAGTCTGACATTGACAACATTTACATGTGGTGTGTTGAAAATAGCATGGAGATTAATGTTGCCAAGACCTCCGTCATGTCCTTCAGTTGCACTCCTGCTCTGTGCTCAGACTACCTAGTCGACGGTAAAGCTCTGTCAAGGCCATCATCAATCAAATACCTCGGTATCCTTCAATTGAAGCACGTGCACCACGAATGGGTCTATCAACATTTACCATTTCTGGTGAGATGAATGAATGGATCTACGAATGGATAAGGCTCACTCATCTCACCAGAAATGGTAAATGTTGCTCGGTATCCTTTTCACATCAAAACTTAGTTGGAGTGAGCATATCTCTCAAATAGTCAAACGTGCCTCCAAGCAACTGAAATTTCTCATCAGACATTATTTCTATGCATCCAGAAAGGTTAAATCAATTTTGTATTTCTCTACTGTGCGCTCAATCCTGGAATACTCCACAACAACTTGGGAGCCTTATCAACAATGTCATATTGAATCAATTGAAGCCGTTCAACGAAGAGCTGTGAGATTTGTAACAGGAAATTTCACCTTCCAATCTAGTGTTACACTGCTTCGGGAGGAGCTTGGTTGGGACACCCTTGAAGTGAGAAGGCAGCTGCATGGCATCACAGCTTTCAGGAAATGTATCCTCGGTGAGGGTGGGTGGGGGGATTGCACCTTATCTCTCTCCCCAAACAACAATTCAACAAGGGCAGGGACCTGCGTTTCCTTCACCCCCCCTGTTTTTGTCACTCTTGTTCTCTGTGTGAAATAAAACAAATAAAAAACACTAATGCAAAAAATGGGGCAAAAATAAAATAAAATGAACATATTCTGATGAGCCCCAAATGTAGAAAAAAAAAAATTTAAAAAAAAAAAAAACGTGGATAGGTTTTCCTTCATAAACCGAACCTTTCTT
>JASGXE010007839.1:0-19884 GCA_030068105.1 Sinentomon sp. SZTP_YWyxl
GACAACTTGAACTTGAGAGCAGTGCTGCGCAATTTCATTTCGGGTTAGGCAACGACTTTACAATCGAGTATGCTAGATGTCATTATTTGTTTTTGCGCCAGATGGAAAACAAAACAGGCCCACGTTGGCATCGACTCGGAGTGTACTAGCATTCTTCATGCTTTGTCTTTGCGGTGGACGGCCGACAGGCCAACGGCCTTTTTCTAGAAAGAACTTCCCACTATCCGAGGATGGAAGTTGTTAGGTTGGCAAAATTGCAAGATGCAACATCCAATCACCCCACAAACAACCAGCCCAGACCAGCACCTGGGTCGGATGTTGTCCCCCTGGGGTAACCCCAGACCAGCACCTGGGTCGGATGTTGTCCCCCTGGGGTAATTACGTTCTGAAGCTCCATGTTGAACACCCTGCAATTTTACCGAATTGAAATTTGGAACCAGGCCTTTTGCAACATCAACTTTTATAATTGAAAATTGCAAAAAGATCTCGGAAGTGCCTAAGACTTCCACCTCTACATTCCGTAATAAAATTTTCATGCAAAAAAAACAATAAACAAGTCAAGTCAGCAATTGGGTTTTTGTCCAGTTGTTTTGCCTCACTACGCATGAAGCGGAAAGTTGTCTGATTGAAAGGGCATCTCTGTGGCGAAGAGACAGCATCAGATTGTCTTGCCGATGCTTGGAACTATATTCGTGAAATAAAAGGGGTTTGCAAATGTAAAAAAGCAAATATCGGAAGCTTGTGGCATGACTATAATATGCTTAGGAAAATGCTGCTGAAACTTTGCCACATTCAAATTTGTGATACAAATTATGATCTTAAAACTGCCTGCTTCAGGTAAAACCCTTGGACAGTCCCATTGGTCTCTGGTGTCCAAAGGGGACAGAGTCCCCATCACTTGCACCTGCAAATGTGGTCACCTCAATTTGAAAGAGACAAATTATCATGGCTGTTGAAAGATGCATAGGTATGCATCCTGACTGAGGTAATAGATATTGAGGCAACTGAAGCCAGGGTTGCATTTCCGTGTGTTGCACCGTTGAGCTTGGGTATTTTTTTCAGCCGGTGTGAACCCCTGGAAGTCTCGAGCACTGTAATTTACTTCTCCCTTGCCCACTGCTATTGTCCTGACCAAGGCAGAAGACTGATGAACTCCGGAATGATGTGATGCTGGCCGGTGGCAATGAGCAGTGAAGTTCATGAATGAACTTTCATGAGGAGTGTAAACAGAGGTCTGAAGTGGTTTGTTTGGTTTGCCCACCGGCATTATGAGTTGTTGATAACAGGAGGACGTTGATCCATTTTTGTTGCAGTTCTTCTGGTCTGCCTATCGCTTCTTCCATTCCTTCAGACTGTTCCGCTTGCCAACTATGAAGTGTTTAAATCAGCTGGAATTACTTAAAAAGAAAGTGGAAACTTTGGGAAAATGCCAAAAAGCGTGGGGTTGGGATATGGATAATGGGCATTTTTGCAGCACTAAACACCCTCTATTATTGTCTAGTCTAGTCCATTATTAGATAGAATTTTAGATTTAATCCCAACTCAACAAAATCTTTGTCCTTTTCAGGAATGGATCATTTGGGCGGAATTCCAGTGAAAATAAGCGAAAAGTTCAGGCCTCCTCCAAAAATATCCATGCCTCATTCCTTCAACAGGGATGAGTCTTCTCATCAGGACGTTTTGGCACTTGAGGTTGGTGACACTAATCCTCTTTAGCTAAACTCAGGTTTTGTTCTGGTTGTTTTTGTTTTGTTTCTTTAGATTTGAACTCTGGTTTGTTTTTGAGCATTGATGCATTCTATGAGGAACGACCTCCTACTTAAATCTGGATAATTTCCCATCTTTGGCGACCATTGCAGTTGATAGAGAAAGATAGAGAAAACCTTCTTGTTCATGAGCCTTCTCCCAATTTATCACTGTTTTTTTTTTGGCCTGCAAAATTACGAAAGTGAGAAAAAGGTCCTTTGGAGGCAACTACTGTGGTGTTTATTTATTCTTTGATTGCACAATTAATTAACAATATGAATAACTGACAAAGCTCGTGTGCATTCAACAAGATATTTCAAATTCCAGAAAGAATTGTGCATCTTTTTCGTAAGCTCGTTGCTAGCTCTCTTACAATGAGACAACTTACAATTAGATAGGTACCTAACCAATCATCTTTAGCTTCTGGGGGACCCTGTCCCCTAGACCCCCCTGTCAGAGGCGGTATTGGAACCTCACTGGGCCTCTGACCCAGTCCCTGAAAGGCCTGCAGCATTTTTTGACATTTGACGACACATTTTTGGCATGACAGAGAAGTGGATCAGCGAAGTTCAGGGAAATGCATTGACATTTGCCAATGCATTTCAGGGAAAGTCAGGAAATTGAAATTACAAAAATGTTGTGGAACACTGAATTTTGTGTTCATGCATGAATAAGGATGATGTCATTTTCTGTTGTGTCATTTTCTAATGGAGAAGGCAGGCCCGACTTGTCTTAAGATTCATGCTTTTGCAACCAAAGTTGACGATTGAGCTCATTTCCACTGAGCTTACAAAAAACGATTCTCCGGCTTAAAATGAGGATTGGCAGTAAAGAATTGATTATCATAATCAGTTTGAGCTGCAGAGAAGAGTTATTTGTCGAACATGGCCCTCCAGATGTCTTTGATTGTAGAATTTTGTAAAAATTTATGCTCTCATGTTTGTAATTTTTGTATTTTTACAGTACGACTTTTCATTGGAAAGGTCAATTTTGTCCAAAGCTGAGGCAGTGAGGAGGATATTACTGGAAGAGCAGGCAAGACTTCTGGAGGCAGAGAGACAAGAAGCTCTGAGGAGGAGACAGCAAGAGGAAGTGAAAGAAGTGGAGAAACAGAAGCAAGAACTAGAGGAATCTAATGCACCATCGAAGGATGGTGATGGTTCCAACAGTTTGTTACAAGAACAACAAAGTGTGTCATCAAGCCAACCCCCCGAACTGGTTAAGAAAAATCAAGTTAATCCAAGCACATCAAGGCAGTCCAACTGTGAGATTCTCCTTCCCACACCGGCCACATTGCCAAAGACTGGCATCCAGCCTGCATTTCCGTCTGCCTCCTCTTTCAGATTGATTAATTTAGCGGATTTTGAAATGGGAAATTCAAGTCCGTTTGATGCCGCAGAACTAACTGTTCTCAATGACATGGAGGAGTTGGCTTCTGTTTTGCAAGCACAGTCGTCTGCTGCAGCAGAGAATAGCTCTCAAAGGAATCATTTCCATAATCCATCTGCAACTTTGAGCAACAAACAGCTTCCATCTGGCAATCAGGGTTGGACATCTGACAATTCGCCTACGCTACCAAATGTGACCAGCCACTTACCCTTGGATCACAGAGGGACCACTTCTGTTTTCCATCCGCATGGAACAACCAGACATCCATGTGTTATCAGTGCAGACCAGTCTTCCCAAACTATTACCAGTTCTGCAAATTTTTCCCATTCTTTCCAACATAATCCCGTAAACAGTTCATTTTCTGTGTCGAATTCACTTGCCAGAGTACCACTTATGTCAACCATCGGTGAATACAGAATGGACTGTTCAAATTTTTCATCATCCAATGGTCCAAACATTACATCATCTGATGCATCTGTACCCATTACCACTGTGAATTCTAATAGTTCGAGTTTACCCGGCCCTTACAATGTGCAGCTTAATAATTCCAATGACTTCATTGGCAGACTGGGAAATTTTCCCGGTGTTGATTTACCTGCAAGTAGCAGATCTGGAACGAACGGTCTCAGGTCATTCAAAAGTGTTCCTGACCTTACTGATGACTTAGCCAGTGAAGTTTCGTTCTGTGATAGTAAACCGTCAACGTTTGATTTTCGAAGGTCAATTTCAAAAACTCCACCGGCCATTCCGGTCAGGAACAGGCGTCCTTGTCTCCAGGTTGGTAATTTTGGGATTGAATGATCTGGGCTGTCAATGAAAATGAAGGCAAACTGTTATTTTTGGCCGTTGATTCCTCCAAATTCAAAACTTCCCCTGGACTCTTCTCTCTGCAGGCAGTGCAAATGTGGAATTACGTATATTTCATCTGCTTGAGGGTGCTAAGCATACAGCAGTGAAGCTTAGCTTGCATGTGAATGTTAAAGATTTAAAATAGTTGACAAAAAGTTATGTGTATTTTTGAATGGGCCTGGCATCATTTATGCAAGAGGCCATCAAGCATTTCTGTTGTTTTTTTCGCAGCTTGCCATGAGATGCTGCTCCATTGATTCGGGTGGCATATTCGTAAACTGGGGGCACCACTTTTCCAGATTGGAGGACCAAGAACACCTTATCTGCTGACTTCAGCTTAACAAACCTTGCATCGCTGAATATGGGACCACATTTGAAACTTTTTTACTTCCTTTTTCGACAGGTGTTAAAGTTGAGCCTTTTCTCACTCACCACAATCCTCTCTTCCCATGTGGCATTTATTATTTTATCTAAGGATGAAAGCCTTCTTTATCAAAAGTGATGGCCGATCTTGTTTCAAGCTTTGTCAGATTGTATAATTTATTGTTGTATGGCATGAGAACGAAGAGAGATAGCTAATGTGTGAAAATTGATAACTGGGCAGCAGAAAAGGGATTCCCTTGGCAACCAAAACTGAAAGCAGGTCATATGAACATTAGCATAATGATCCCGATTAGGCTAGCAGACACACACACCTATGGCGAGTGCCGAAGTGAGCACTTTGAAGTTGGTAGTAGGCCTAGAGAATAGAAAGCGGAATCATTGGGAGTGTAATTGGCATAATTGTCATTGGACTTTCTGATCAAAAAAGTGTCCAAAAGTTAGGTTTTTTTTTGTATTCGATAGCTTTCGATAATTTTCCAATTCACAGAGTTGGTCAGGATCTCCTTGGCCAGATTTGGAACTATCGGATGGACAGCTACCTTCTCAAGCTCAGAAACCACCATCAACCCATGGGACAGTCAAGCCCAGTGTGTGCAAGACTCTTTCAGGAGTTGGACAGTCTTATCAGTCCTTGCAAAGGAATGGACATGATTCTGCTGCTCTTTCCTTCGTTCCCTCCTCTGCTCCCTGCTCGGCCGTTCTTCTTCCCTCTGCTGGGACTGTTGGATCGCCTGAAGAAGACCTACATGATGACAATGGCAGTGTGATTAGGGATCTTCGGCAGATGGGCTTCCAGCTTGATAAAGTCAAAAGAGCCTGCAAGCTATTCAACTATGATCACAAAAAAGTAGGTCTTGTTGGTTCAGGAGGTTGTCAGTTTTACTTTGTGTGAACCATTTTTCTCATTTCTTCGACAGAAAGAACCCAATCTATCTTTTGTGAATGTTTGAAGCCATTGATGCAACATTTGTCTGAAATTCCTACCACAACAAGAAATTTAACAAAAAGCGGGAATGCTTTGAAATGTTTGACCCCCTAATAAAGCAGAATTTAAAATTTTGGACTTTTGCCCCAGATTTTTTCACTATCCGGAAGTGCTATGTGGAGTCAACTTATCTGACCCCACCCAGCAACTCTCCACCCACGTGAAGTTGCTGGGAGGTGTTCGAAAAGACCAAAAATGCACCATTTAGCTGGAGAAAAGTGGCTTTCCATTTTTCATCGAAAATATTTGAAAGAAGGTGTATCCAAAACATGCACTCTCGTTCCTCACATGACACATGTAGTTACGGATATGTGTCATGTGGGGGGGCCCAAAAGACAAAGTCAAAATATCATGTCTCCACTTCAGAAATTTATATTTACTATTTTTGATTGTCATTTAGACCAATGAAACACATTTGAAATTTATTTCTGCGAATAATTTTAGTGTAGGTAACTAATGGTAGCGGCATTCCCATAAAGAGGGCCTGACAAAAATATCTCACTTTGGTACAAGCCGCAAATCTTTCTGAAAAAAAAAGAAAAGTACGTTACCCCCAAGTAATGTTTACAGTTTTGTTACGCTTCCATATCATAGGTACTGCTTAGAATCATGCTTTATTCATCTTGGGCTTTATAACTGCCCAAAATGAACTTTTGTTGTGTAAAGTGAAAGAAAGAGCGAGAGTGTTAAAAAAATCTGCTTTGTTTGGACAGATTGGGATGTGTTTGTGTTTCGACTGTTGAGGGTCTTCTCTGAGCGGATTTTTTTGGGAGTTGCAGTTCACAGAATCTCGTCCTTATGAGAGCGGGAACAAGGGGGTTTGCTTTTACCCCTAACTAAGATGCAATACAGTTTCATTACCTTCGAATAATTGGAATGGCTCGAGTCTTTGGAATGCCCTGCCTGGCCCTCACCTGAAAGAACACCTGAAAGCGAGAAAGGCTTCGGTGGATTGTTTCGAAAGTTTTCAGAAAGTTATCCCCATCGGGTATAACTTTCTGAAAGTTATCACAGAGTTATCACTTTAACCTGGCAGTGTTCATTTCTTTCTTTCGTTTTTTCTCCTTATCCATTCATCTTACAGTTTATCTTCAGGTACTTGCTGTTGGTGCCCTTAAGGGGACGTACCCCCTTGAAGTTGGCAAAAAGGTGCTTTTGGGGGTTTTGGGGTGTCCAAAGTTCCTGATAGTTTTAAATGCATTCTTTCATATGGTATGATTGTTTCCTACCTAATCATTATCTACTTTTTAGTAACGGCAGTTTATGCGGCGATGTCCATCTCCTGTTGTCTGTATTTTTCGGCTATTTTATTTCTGCAACTTCTTTTTGTATTCATATCACAATAGTCAATAACTATTGAACGGAATGCTCAATCCAGGTGACATTTGCACTATTTTGTTCAGATTCTTGTTCTCTGGCTTTATTCATATCTTTTTTTTTTTTTCTTCTTCTTCCTTTCTATGGTTAGCTTTTTCTCCAGTTGACACTTCTGTGTTTCCATTTGCCCCTGATGACTAAAACCTGCTAATGTTTAAAAATGCGAATTCCGGTGTGATAGCACCGATGAAAGCTACAGAGCACTCATGTCAAAGCACTCATGTCAAATTTGGTGACCCTGGGTCGAGTCATTCAAGAGTAATTGCGAGTCATTGTGCCGCAAGGAATTCCAATTTAATGCATATTATGTGCCTGCAGAATTTAAACCCGTGGTTCAATTGAGCTGCAATTTTGCAGGTAAGATCTCTTGATGGTCCCCAGGGCATGCCGTGGCTTCACGTTCCCGTCGCGTGACCCGTTATGGTTGCCAAGCGACCTAAGGCGGTGAATTGGCAACACCTGAGACAATTATGATGGGCGCATCATAGAAACACTCTCAGGTTCTATTATGAATCCTCAGCCTTGGCACCCCGGCGAAGGGTGCATGGGCGGGAGGACAGACAACTAAGAGAGCCGCTAGGCTAGGATAGGCAAGGGAGAGGGAGAGAGATGAAAGGCAAGAGAGAGGGAGGGGGAGAGAGACAGAGAAAGAGAGAGGGGGAGGGAATGAGAAGGAGGGAGGAAGAGACAGAGAGAAAGGGGGAGAAGAGGGGAGAATAGGAGAGCGGGAGAGGGGAAGAGAGTAAGAGCGAGAAGGAGAGAGAGAGCGAAAGAGGGAGAAGGAAGGAGAAACAGAGATTATGGGAGAAAATGGGGAACAGAGGTAGAGAGCGAGAGCAAAGACAGGTAGGGGAGAGGGAGGAGAGATATAGAGCGAGATTAAGAAGGAGAGAGGGAGGGGGGATAGTGGAAGGAGGGAGATTGAGGGGAGGAATGGAGGGAGACCGAGTGAGGGAGGAAAGGGAAAGCGAGTGAGAGAAAGAGGGGGAGTGAGGGAGGGATAAGACAGAAAGGGAGAGAGAGAGAGGAGGAGATAAGAGAAGCAGCGGGTGAGGGAGGAGAGGCAGGAAGTGCGAGATAAGGAAAGAACAGTGTGCATCTCCTGCTGCTCCATGTTTTATTTACATTTGTACTTGCTGTCTGTTCTTCCAATCGACTTTGTACTTTCTGCTTACCTCAATTGTACCTTTGATTTTGTGTTCCTTTGTCTCTCCTGGTGAGCTTATGATGTGACTGTATTCTGATATTCCTTCATGTACTTCCTTGGTCTTCGATACAGGGTTGGAAAAAAATTTTTTTTTAAACATAAAACGCCGTGGACAAATTAAAGGGAGCTAAGTGTAAGAAACTTTAATTTCTACTCCTGCGATTTTCCATTTAAAATCCATTGTTGTTGAACAATATTTTTAATTTCTCTGTTTTCACTTAGCTCCCTTTAATTTGTCCAAGGCGAAAAAAACGTTTTAAACGCTTAAAACAAGATTTTTTTGTTTTATAAACGTTTTTTTCTCCATCTGTTTTTCCATTGTTTAAAATGTGTTTTAAACATGTTTTAAAATCGTTTTAAACGTGATCCAAAAGCTGCCAAGGCTAATTTTGCTTCAATTTAGTGACAATGGTACTTGACAAAGGCAACAATAATGGTTTTATTGATAACAATTTCAGAAAAACGTTGAAAATTGAGTAAATAAGCAAAAAGCGATTTTTTTGTTTTTGCAGATTGTTTTAAACAAACAGTTTCAAACAACTTGCGGTTGTTTTTAAACATGTTTAAAACACAATTTTGTTTTAAACAAACTGCTTTAAACAAGTCTTTTTTTTTTTTTTTTTTTTTTTTGGGTCCCAGGAACGACGCTCTTGCTGGGTTCTAGAGGAGAAGTGTTACGTTACTGGTGTTCCCATGTATTTATTAATTTTATCTGGCTCGCCCAATCCGTGGCATTTGTATTCTTGATGTCGTTTGCTGCCACCATCTGGCTCACGAGAGCTGTCAGGGCTTGCTGGACAACTAGAACTAGAACAAACTGTTTTAAACAAGTCGTGGTTGTTTAAAACAGATTGTTTTAAACAGAATGTTTTAAACAGAATGTTTTAAACGAACAACCCTGCTTCGATATGACATTTCATGTTCAATGATGCTATGCTTCATAATTGCTTTCTCCAAAATGTTGTTTTGTATTTGATGCGAGATTAAAATGAGCCGTGTGTATGTTGGTTTAGCAGACTCACCTTCCCCCTCTTGTTTTTCTTTACTTTCATGTTCGTGCTGTCTTTTGTTCCGTCTTGTCTCGTCCCCCTCTTTCTCTGCTGGAATCCACAATGTCCTGTTGAGAGAGGTTATTTGTTGCATACTTTGTGTCACCACAGTATCTCCACTTACCAAAGGACCGGCGACGGCCATGAGTACTGCTTGGCGATCTTAAGATCTCTTGATGGTCCCCAAAGTGTGTGCAAAATTTTGACACTCCATCCTTTGTGGTTCTGATTTCGGTCTTCCAGGGGGGGGGGTTCATCACATGGGTGTTCTGTTTGCTGCCATGATCTGCCTCCTGGTCCCCTACCTCTTGCTTCTTGGCATTCATGCATTCTAAAAAATAGTCGGTGAGTGAATTTTGAAAAAAAAAAACTGAAAATATCAGCTTATTGTGTGTCAATTATCATTTTCATTTGAAGTAAAGCTTATTTTATGATGACCCATGCTCAAAAGATATGAAGAAAACTATCCACGTTTGTACAGCTTTCACATGAAGAAATTATTCAGCGCAGCATGTTTTGCAAAGCTTTTTTTTTTTAGCAATACACGAGTAATTTAACAGCTTTTCATTGTTTAAGCAATGACCTTTTCTCCCTCAATTTCTTTTTGATCCAGGCTGTCGATTACTTATTGCAAGTGCAGCAGCTTGAAGATGCTGGCTTCCCTCCGAAGCATGTTGAAACAGCAATTCGTCTGTTTGGTGACAACGAAAAGAATGCAGTTGCATTTCTCAAACTGATGAAACAGTTTCTTGGATTGGGATTCAGTGAGGAGAAAATCACAGATGCCCTTCTGAAGCACAACAACGACCGAGACAAAGCCCTTGATCAGTTGGTTTCGTGAACAAGGGATGATACAAGTCATATTGGAGCACATCAAGAAAGGCAAAGGTTTTGCCAGATTGGGAATGATGTTCAACCAGCAACAGAATCATTGTCTCCATCTTATTAACTTTTATTCAATCGTCCTCATTTTTATGTTTTGTGCTTCCTTTACGAAAACTGAAAAGATAACTTTGATATCCAGAAGGTGGTCACACTTAAGTGTGCTGGGTCCTGAATCCAACGAAGAAAGGTGTTGGTAGGAGAGTTCAAAGCCTGGTTGGCATGGCTAGATTTCAAATTATGAAATCCCATTCATTTGCTCTGACTCGGACAGAGCGACAAAAGGATGAAAGTTCCAAGCGTCTTCAGAGGGGTTTCAACTTTTTTGGCAGGTTTTCACCCCAATTGCCATATTGTAATGATTTCATCTTTAGTGTGGGTTTACTGTAACTTAGGGGATATGGAGCCTAAAATTGAAATTGGAAACTATTGATAGGTCTTTGCAATATTTTTCCTCAATAATTACCTACTGACTTTTGTGCAAAATTTGAAGACTTTTGGATGGTCTGATTCAGATGTTGTGGACGGCTTCATCGAATTTAGTGACATCTTCAGTGGCATACCTCCACCCACTTGTGGTGTTTTCCAAAGATTGGTGCTGATTGGCATCCCATCAGCCAACAAAATGACACGATGGCATTGGAACATTTACTTTTTTCGTTCTGTGCACATTTCCAAGAATAAGAGACATGCTGCCTGCTGGCTTCAGATCGTCCAAAATTTCCTGGAAAATTCCGAAGATGATGATTATTTTTGTATTTTGAACGCAAAAAGATTTAAAAAAATTAACGCCTACCATCGCCTAATATTTATAGTCTTGTGACTATTTGTTTTTTGTATTCTTTATCTTCCCATGTCTTATAAACAATAGTTGGTTAGTTGCACTAGGCGGACATTGCATGGCTTTCATTCAAGCAATGCCTTTAGACAATGATCAGGTGATTGGAGGAGGCTTTTTTATTTGGTGATTGGAAGAGGTCATTCACTGAAATCACATCACATCATTCACTTTCTCCACACCTCCACACGCATGAGGATTTCTGGAGCTCCGTAGTCTAACAACAATTTTTTAACATTTTAATTTCTATTCTGCCACACTTCCATTTAAAAATCTCGTAAAAAAGGATAAAATACACAGAGAACTCATTGTTGCATTCCATGGTGTGGCAGTGGCAACGGGCATTGCCGGATCACATCATGCTATTGAAAAAGCCCATGTAAAGCAGAATGAGGACACAGGGTTTGTATAGCGGAGGTGGAATTAATGGGTTATTTTTTTATCAATAATTATTTTTTATCAATTATTCTCATACATGCAAAAATTTGCAACAGTTCAGATTTTAGCTAAAACTCCATGCTGCTGCCATTAAACATCATCTTATCATCTCTTTTTCTTTTACTTCATTTCTACCGCCTGCATAAGAGTAGAAAGAGAGAAAAAAAGTTTCGGAGGCAACAGTTAAATGGGAAAAACACATGTATGAATACATCAATTCCACCGCTACAAAGGGTGTGCACAAAATTTGAGGAATTGTTCTTCCTGGCATTTTACACAAAAAGGAAAGAGGAATTTTTTTCGAAAAATGGGTTCGTTATGGGGTTTTTGCCCATAAAAGTTCCCCATTGTATTGCCATGGCAACCAGACATTTTTGGGCAAAAACGGTCGAAGGAGCAGGATTTTGACGCAACATCTCTCTTTCGTTTTTGTTCATTTCATCCTGGGGAATCCCGTCTGCAAATATCATTCGATTCGGGTGATTTTATTTTCGGATCCCTAAATGGACCAGAATGGCCAGGGGTCATTTTGGCCCATTTGGGGGACTGGAAAGGAGTGTGTTTTTGAAAAAAATTGCATTAAGTCATTTATAAGAGGGGTAACACAATTGAGCGATTGCAGGGAAACATTTTCAGAAACAGCCGAACTCTTAGCCGCGCACTTGTGTGGCGCCAGCATACGGCACTGGTTGTACCTTTTATCTGTCGAGTTAGATTACGTTAGGTTAGGGTTCTCTGTGTAGTTCAATTGAAACCTAACTTAAAGCAACCTGGAACCCAATCCAATCTAACCTAACCTGATGACGTCTGACTCTTAAACAACTTAAACTCCATATTTTTCTCAGCATGCAACAAAAACGGAATGAGAAAATATAAAACAGTACCTAAGTAAAGTGAAGAAAATGCAAAAAGAAAACCGTTTGTTGATGTCAGAGGAATACACAATAATTGCACAACACAAAGAAAAGGCACACCCTGTGCCATCTGCTGTTTCCAAAGGGGGGGGCACAATTATTCGGGGGTTTAATAACAACAGGGCGTCCAGCGTTCCTATATTTCCTATATTTTCCTGTATTTTTGACCTGCTCCTATATTTTCCTATAAATTTCACTTTCCTCCTATATTTCCTGTATTTTTAGAATTTTCCAATAGTCAAAGTTCAGATCTTCTGAACATTTCGTTTTTATTTCCTATTTTCGTGGACTCAGGCTCAACAACGAGTGGTCCAATTTGGCAACAACGTCTTATACCTACTTGTACATCCATGTTTTATAAAGATAACATGGAGATCATTCACATTTGTGTATGATGGCTTGTTTTAAAATTGAACTGAATTCCTTTTCTCGTTTTTAAAATTTAAATCGTTACGATTGATGTTGGCAGCAGGTTGGGTCTCCTTATATCTGACCATAAAACATGGAAAATGCAAATCAACTTTTTCATGGCATCAATTCTCGCAAAACAGATTTGTGACCAATTGAAGTTGGAATGTGGGGCCTGTGCTTGTTCGCATAGATTTATTGTTTCTCTGCAGGAAGTTTCAGTCTAGCAAAAACATGCGCGAAGGTGAGCTGTGCTCTGACACCCCATCTTGAGCTGTGACCGAGGCATCTGATAATGCCGTGAAGTCATGGTTCGCAATGAAAGCCATGTAAACTTTCAATTTAATGAAAGCCTTCGCACCATTCTTCATGAAAAGCTGGACATTCATAACTTGCATGTAAAATGGGTCCCTCACACACTGTTTGCCGATCATAAAATGGAGACGTAGAGGGTTCGATTTGTGAAGTCATACGAAAGTTGTTAACAAGCCAGTGATGCAGTTCTAAATTGCTACTGGAAAAGGTGCGTGGGAAGCATCCAATCAACATCATCAAACTGTTTTTCCACACGAGTTTTGCTCGACTCAGTGACAACTTGGCAATTTTTTCACGAACTATGGCAGACTAGTCAGCAAATTCATGACCATATCAGTTCAATGCACATTCGATGCAAACGATACTCAATCTAAGCGCCACGTGAACCAAATCAAATTCGTCGTAAATATCATTTGGAGAAAATCACATTCGGACCAAACGCTGTTCAATCTAAGGTGCATTCGGACTAAAAACCGTTCGAACAAAAACAATTCGATCCAAAGGCAATTCGGACAAAAAGCCATTCGGATCAAACGGTTCGAACAAAACAGCAATTGCAAAACCAGCAAAAAGCAAAACCTAAAAATCAATTGACCCAAACAACATTCTAACTAAAAACCATTTGAACGAAAATGCATTCGGACTAAAAACCATTCGAACCAAGATGCATTATTGATCCAAAGGCAATTCGGACAACAAGCCACTTGGACCAAACGCCGTTCGATCAAAACAACATTCGAAGAAATCCTTCTGTCCGTCGTTTTTATTCGAGCAGCAGGAAAAAATTATTTATTCCCAGTTTGGGTTTGTAGAAGCCTGTAGTTTAAATGAGATGAGTTTAAATTTTATGTGATTTTTCTTGATGCCAAATGTCTAGCGAATGCCAAAAAGTGCAATACTGTTTGCTGAAAATGATAAAAATTCCAATATTTTTTCCTATATTTTTGAATTTTTTTCCAATATTCCTATAATATTTTGGTCTGCTGCCGCTGGACGCCCTGTAATAAACGGTTCGGAGCATGACTATTTTCTGAAAATGTTTCCCTGCAATCGTTCAATTGTGGCCCGCTGTAATGGCACAACCCATAAATTTAGCCTTTCATTTTTGTTTATTGACAGAATGAACAATAATTATTCTCACCTTTTGTCTAAACTTTTCTAATACACCCTGTATAATCGTCGGTGGTGTTATTTTTGTGCTCATTTTGAGAGATTTGTAAGAAAAAATCCTGTTGCTTTTCATACATGATCAAAGATCAGATGAAAAAATCAAAAAACGAACATATTGTATTGAATGAAACACTTTCATAAAATGGAACTGATTAATTTACTTGTCTGCGTCTGCCATAACAAAATATGACATGCATTTTTGAAGTGTTCAAAAACATTTCGCTTCTCTACAAACTTGTCTGCCCCTTCTAATACATCCACAGACAGACACTGACCAGATAATTGATGTGGGTTGTCAAGTTTAAACTGAGAAGTGGGTGAGTTTGTGCCAATGATTTAAGGAAAAAGCTGCATTGGAAACTTTGATCAGCCAGGTCAGAGTTGTTAGGATCTGTTTGTGCAATAAAATAATTGTCAAAGCATGAGGCTTTAAGTTGGAATATCTATTTTTTATCTTAATAATTATCCTGATGCTACTACCAGCCTGCTTCAAAGCTTTTGCAGAAGATGGTCTTCAAATCTTGTCACGTTGTTCATGTTGATTATTTTTATAGATACCGGACTCATACATAGTATTTTAATTTACTCTTAAACGTAGGTATACTGTCTCTATTCTTTCCCTCTTTGCAGTGATGTAGGTGATGATGTAACCTGTTTTCGTCCTATTCCTGCTTTTTATTTATTCTCGTCGCTGAGCGGATAAGTAACGTGATAGAAGTTGATATAGGTTTGTGCGTCTTTGTTAATCTATTTTTTGTTGTTTGTTTGTGCTTTATGTCTGTGCATTGGATGGCTTCTTTGTCGAATTTTATCACTATATTTTATATTTTAAACCATATGAAGCACTGCACAAGTCTCAAAATTCTATAATAAAACGGAAGAAGTTCTTTTTACATTGGTTGTTTGTTATCATTCCTTCTTGCAACCAATGTTTTTTTCTTCACTCATTACCTGACCACCTGACCTGTTTGGGGAGCTAACTTCACACCTTTGCAATGGGGCCAATGGTAGGGGTTTGAGTCCGTGGTCGTCATAACTTGCTGCCAAGCCGTGTGTGTGTGTGCAAGAGAGGTCGGAGCCACACAAGTTTCTCTATCTAGAGGTGGAGGTAGGCAGTTACCTGGAGGTGGAGGTAGCATACAGTGTACGAATTCATCTGCCAAACCAGAAAATAAAATTTGATGCTTTTGTCATTATGTGTGAACCCCCGTGGATGTCAACACATGAATCGGGACAACATGTGGATCACACACAATGCTCATGTAGTTGTGATTAAAGTGGTTACATCCGAAGTTGGAGCTTGAAAAGAGCAAAATTTCATGTCACAAAATCTGACGAAAATGACACATTTAGTGTTGTGCGGAAACAAAAGCCTTCACGCTTCCCTGTTGTTTCCACAAGAGGTCCGATTAAAGTGCGACGCCCGTGGCGAGAGCTGGTAAAGGTTTCAGAACACTAAAATGATAAAAACAACAAGTGCGTATAATGGCCGAAGACTTTTGGGCTACCCTGTAAAACTAAAACGTTCCAAACTCAAACCTTGGCCGTTGTTTTGATCATTGCTGTGCCTGGTTTTTCACTGTTAACACATGTATACAAAGTACTGAACAAGTCATTGCTGTGCTGCCTTGTAGCATTTGCACTTTCCCTTTGGTGTAACAAGTCTGGGATGAGCATTTCAAAAGTTCTGCACGGCTTCTGGCAGTTCTGTCCACAGTGGAAGAATGACCTGGTCTGCTTGTATCCAATGGCAAATGGGAGGCATCTATGGGTTTGGAACAAGGCACTGATATCAACAGTGGTCTGCTTGGCAGGTTTCACGTTTTATGTGCTGAAACAATGCGGCCTTATAGTGGGAGGGATTAGTTCAATTTAACGTTCGTTCTTGGTGAAAAGTTCGCTTCTGCAGTCATTAATGGAGATGTTTTCCGGTTGTTTGGAAAAACCCCTACTTGAAGTGCGAGTGCAAATTTTCTGACCACAACTGTTGGGAAGAACATGCACTGACCGGACGAAATGTATGGTACATTATGATGCACAATTTCTTGCAAACAATAGAAAAGCCAGTGAGCTTCCATGATAACACACTGTTACCGAGCATCTGTGCAAAAAACACTTTATTCTCACACTTTACACGATTGATATTCGCTTTTCCCAGCGGAGCGGCTTCACAATACTTGTCCATGACCTTTTGAGCCACACTGTAGCTCCTTCCCCTGGCGGCTAAGGGTCACCAAAGACTAAAGAGAAGAATCAGGGGAATGTCCCAGGCCAAGGGTGAAGGAATCCGAAACGGGAACAACTCGCACTTACCGACCTTCCAAACCCCGGGGGACAACCCTTGAAACTGAACTGTCGCTTCTTACCCCAATGGCTGCTGAGTATTTCTGTAAAGGGAACCGTGGGCACATTTTGGCAAATTGAAAGGATTCCAAAATTTGTGAGGAACAATCCTTAAATCGAAAGATCTACTTCTAACAGTCCAGGATAACCCTTGTAACCGACCTAACTCCCTTCCCCGGGGCGTAAAGGGCCCCCAAGAAGGCAACTGAAAGAATACCTATAGGTATCTGGTGAAGGTGTATGAAATCTGTGGCAAAATTGCAGCTTTCCCCGATCGCACTTGCACACCTGTATCCGGAAATGTGCTACACAAACAAAACAGAGGTTTTGTGAGCCCCCTGGTGGTGTCACCCTCCTGCAGAAATTTCGAGATACCCCAATAAATTTGTGAAATCCCTATCCAGAATAACACATCGGGTGGCTGACACCACCCATATTTCGACAAAAACCCCTGAAAAATCAAAAGTCTCGCACAACCACGACAGAATAATGAAGCATACTGTACTTCAAAATTTCAGCAAATCTAGCGAAACCCCAGAGGGGTTCCATATCTATTTCAGATTTTTCATCATCACAGAACATCCCTGCAAAATTTCAGCTAATTTTCACAAAATGCACGGTGCCAGCTCTTTTCTCAACAAAGCGGCCACACTGAACGACAAGGCCAACGCTGAAACGGAATCGGTTTGCGATCGATGGATGACGTGATCTCGCAGTGTCCTCCACTGAGCCTGTTGTCAACAATTTGTGTGCGAAAGTTTTGGCAGGGCTCTTTGAAGGAACAAGTTGCCGCATTCAAAGCGCGCGAACTTCATGCGGCAGCCCGCTAGAGGCGCTGCTGATGTTACCAGCGTACGTGTTGCGCCAAGGCGAAGAATATGGAAAGACCGACGTGTGGAAGAATATGGAAAGACCAACAAATACGCAATCCCCTCGACAAATTCACAACCCCCCTGAGAATTTGTCACGACAAATACGCAACCCCCCTGAGGATTTGTCGCGACAAATAAGCAACCCCCATGTGAATTTGTCGACAAATTCTCAACCCACCCTGACCATTTGTCGCGACACATACGCAACCCCCCTGCAAATTTGTTGACAAATTCTCAACCCACCCTGACTATTTGTCGACAAATACTCAACCCCCCTGCGAATTTGTCGACAAATTCTCAACCCACCCTGGCTATTTCATTCGACAAATTCTCAACCCCCTGCAAATTTGTCGACAAATTCTCAACCCACCCTGACTATTGTCGACATCGCATCAATGTCGACAAATTCTCACCCACCTGATGTCGACAAATACGACCCCTGCATTTTGTTGACAAATTCATAACCGCCCTCAAATGGCCATTGGTGGTCAAAGGTGAACAAGGGTGGTCAATGGTGGTCAAAGGTGTCAATGATGGTCGAAGGCGGTCAATGATGTTCAATGATGGTCAAAGGTGGTCAATGATGGTCAAAGGTGGTCAGTGATAGTCAGAGGTGCCAATGGTGGTCAGAGGTGGTAAATGGTGGTTAATGACTGTCAAAAGTGGTCAATGATGGTCAAAGGTTGTCAATGGTGGTCAAATGTGTCAGTGATGGTCAAAGGTGGTCAATGATGGTCAATGGTGGTCAAGGGTGGTCAAAGTTTGTCAATGGTGGTCAAAGGTGTCAGTGTTGGTCAAAGGTGGTCAATGATGGTAAATGATGGTCAAAGGTGGTCAATGATGGTCAAATATGGTCGAAGGTGCCAATGATGGTCAGAGGTGGTCAATGGTGGTTAATGACTGTCGGAGGTGGTCAATGATTGTCAAAGGTGGTCAAGGGTGGTCAAAGGTGGTCAAATGTGTCAGTGATGGTTAAAGGTGGTCAATGATGGTCAAGGGTGGTCAATTCTTGTCAATGATGGTCAAACGTGGTCAGAGGCGTCAATGATGGTCAAAAGTGATCAAAGGTTGTCAATGATGTCCAAAGGTGGTCAAAGGGGTCAAAGATCAGTCAAACGTGGTCAAAGGTGTAAAAAAATGATGGTCAATGGAGGTCAACCCTTGACCACCTTTGGCCATCATTGAACACCTTTGACAGTTATTAACCACCATTGACCACCTCTGACCATCATTGGCACCTTTGACCATCATTGACCACCTTTGACCACCTTTGACAATCATTTACCACCATTGATAACCTTTGACCAACACTGACACCTTTGACCACCATTGACAACCTTTGACCACCTTTGACCACCCTTGACCACCTTTGACCACCTTTGGCCATCACTGACACCTTTGACCACCATTGAAACCTTTGACCATCATTGGCCATCATTGACCACCTTTGACCATCACTGACACATTTGACCACTATTGACAACCTTTGACCACCCTTGACCACCATTGACTATCATTGACCATCTATGACACATTTGACCACCATTGACAACCTTTGACCACCTTTGACAGTCATTAACCACCATTGACCACCTCTGACCATCATTGGCACCTTTGACCATCATTGACCAACAAAAAAAACTGCAAATTACTCGGGTGGGAATCCAGGCCCGAAAATTTTCAGCGCACCCAGGGTCCACAGGCAGCCCATACTTGCCGAGGTTCGTGATCCTTTCTCGTGACCTTTTTGCCACTTCTAAGTTGCCACTCATGCTCATCTTCGAAGTCAGTCAAGGTTTGGTGTTCAAGAATCTCTCTGCAAAATTTGGATGCGAAACTCGAATGAGTTCGGCAGTTATCGCGAGCACAAGAAACCGTGGACGCATTTTGTCCATGAAAGCAAGCCAGTGACCATCGCTGGTAACGCCCGCACTGCCATCTTCGGATTTTATGCATGAACTATTTTTGCAATGGCGGCAAGCGGAATGCGGCAACTTGTTCCTTCAAAGAGCCTGGTTTTGGATTGTTTGATTATCAAGATGAGCACTCAACTCTCTTTTCACCTCTCACCATCTCTGGATTTTAAGTATGGAGCGTCATTTCAATTGTTGCAAGAATCCTCGAACGATCGATGATGGAAATTCGACCGACAGCCATTTTACATCACCTGAGAACACAAGAATACCTGCAGGCAAAGATACCAGTGGAGCAGAAAATCCAGCAAGGTTCGCAACAAAACCTTAAAGGACAAGCAATTCGGTCACAAAAAGCAGACCCACCCAGAAAGTCGAATCAGTCGTAAAAAGGGATCAAAATGTTTTAACTTTACAGACACCCTGTAGATTGATCACTGGACTGGTTGCAGTTTGTGAGATCCTCATTGTGGTGTTCAGCAGGATCCAGCCAAAGTCAATGACTGTGTTGGTCATGCACGCATGCACACACAGTGGCAATCAAATTCAGTATGATTCATTTGTCTTGTCAGGGAAATTTCATGTGGCTATGCTCCTTTTCCAGAGATGGCACTGTCCTCTGGATGCCATCCATCTCGAATGAGCTTTCCGAGTCGAAGAAGATGAGTGTGTTGAGTGGAATGGGGGATGGCCAATGGGTAATATGGACGGCATTACTCTCGTAGAAAAAAAAATAGTGAAACTCCAACGCGTCCTGACCACCTCTGATGCCATCACATCATGTTAAATTAATGTTTTTTCAATT
>JASGXE010007840.1:0-20056 GCA_030068105.1 Sinentomon sp. SZTP_YWyxl
TTAAAACTTAGATTGAGGTTAGTGCTAAATTGTGTTTCGTAACTCTTGGTGGTGCTGAGGTTAGCGCCAAATTGATTTTCGTATAACTCTTGATGATGCTGACGTTACGCAATTCATTTCTGAGGATGTCAGAAAAATTCCAACTCATATCGGTAGATCAAGCAAGGAAAGAGATTCATGGAAGACAAAATGATAATTCGGTCCCATTTCCCATTGTCACTGGCAACCTATCGTCAGCTCAGAAGCTGATTTTGTGGATAGGATTGAGTTGCGAAAATTTCATTTTATTGCCAAAGATACGACTTTTCCAATGTTGGGAAGGATTGCCATCTGCTTAATTTCATATTGAGAAATGTGGCGGCGGAATTAATGTACTCGAACCTGTATACATGTACAAAAGCGACTGTGCAGATTTTAATTAAAACTCCTTGCTGTAGAAATTAAATTAAAACGAATGTCAAAATTTGACAGCTCCAGAAAGCTCTGTTGATTGATGTCTGGCGCTAATTCTGCCGCGCAGGAGTAAACAGAAAGAAAAAAGTTTCGGAGGCAACAGTTGAAAGGGAAGAATACATGTACATTCTACATAAATACATGTATTAGTACATTAATTCCGCTGCTGGAATAGAAGAAGCTGAGGTCATGGAAAACACGACCCGTTGATCCGGTATTCTCACCGTTGTATCCGATGCGCTGCTCCATCTGTACTTGTATCATTGCTTCAACTGAATTTCCGTCAGGGGATACATGCGCAGGTCACTAAGACCCAAGTGACAATCCACATTTATTTTTTATCACATGAGTGAGTGCGTCAACGTTGACAAATTCCGCTTCACGAAACTTGAGAAACACCATGCGACTCCATTGCGAATGAGGCCAAGACCGTGTACTGTTTGCCGTGTCGACGCAGTGGACTTTAACCGTACCCAGTGTTAGTGAACTACAACGCCAGAGTTGCAATTGACACCAATTTCTATCGATGGATCTCGCTTCTTGGGAGATCCGCGTTTATTTTTTACGAGCCGCAAGTAATTGGATTTTCGCACTTTTTCACCTTCGCCGAAACGCGTCAATTTCTGTCTTTGTCCGGCGATCGCTGGAGGCTTGAAGTTCAGCGAAAAAAAACCAGGCAATCAGAATTTTTGGATTTGGTCCAAGTCTTTGCCAAAAAAGCGAAAGTCCCAGCTGATGCCTAAGCCTTTTACCCACTTGTGTGTAAACAATAAGACGGCGAATCTGACTTGCCAATTGATTTGGGCAGTGGGTGTGTGTGTATGTGCGCAGTGCATTCCAGTGCGCACGCCTCCTTTGCAAAAATGCACATCAATATTCAATGGACTCTGAGTTCGGTTTACCATCTTGTAAACATAACATTACGCAACAATGGACTCACAGAGTCAAAGTGCAGCACATATTATACGAGTGCATTCAAAGAAAAAAAAACTGTCTCCTGACATTCGCTAATCGAAAAGAAAGCCCTTCTTGTGGCCCCGATTTTGATACGATTCGGCACTGAAAATGAGGGAAAATACGAAAAAAATCGCGTTCTTTGCTGATTCCATGGGTGATAATACTCCTAAAAGAGGAGAGCCGAAATGGAAAGAGTGACAGATCTAAATGCAGTAAACATGCGGCAGCATGCGAAAGAAAATGCGCATTTACATGAAAAGCGCAGAAGAATAGGTATATCGACTCCTGATTCCTGCAAGTGAGTGACAGGACATGGGCGAAGGAGTGCAGCTAAGAAATAAATTTTGCTCGTTTGGCCACCATCTGATGGACAAATCTCGGAAGGAGTTGCTTCAAGAATTCCTGGCCCTGAACAAAAAAGAAGCGAAAAATGCGTCCGTCAGAGCAACTTTGATGCTTGCTGCATCGCGGCAAAGGTCCCCGCATAAGAAATTCCGAACACTGAGGAATTAAAAATCGAATGTAAGGCTTTCGTAAAATCATGCAAAAATCGTGCATGATCGCAAGAAAAGATTTTAAAAGGGTGCTCATAGCAAATGTGTCCCAAACTGCAAAGTGTGGCTATTTCTGTCCCTTGACGGCTTGTGGTTGAAAAGATAGATTCATAAAAAAAGTCTTCTTCTGTTCGCCCAGCAGTGGGCACCTTTGGCGATTTCGTAAAACTGTATCTATCGATTTAAAAGTACCGTTTCTAAAAGGCCCCATCTGAAAGTGCCCCATCTGCCAAGTGCGTCAGCAAAGTTGGCTTTTGATCGTAACGCGTTTTGCATAAAGTCGGCCGCATCAAATGCGGTAGTTGGGCGCATAATTCTTTTTTCCAATCCACTTCCGAGGACAGCAGCATCGCAACAGCCAATCCCGTCGTCTGAATTTGTGACGTCATCAATTTTGGCATTTTTGCCTTGCCACCGCTTTTTGCCATTTGGCATGTTTGTCACCGCTTCGCAACTCTATCCAGGGTCGCAATGGGGTGAGGTTAGGTCAGGTTAGATTAGGTTAGGTCAGGTTAGGTTCGGTTGGTTTAGGTTTCGAAAATCAAATGTTGAAATTGGCTGGAATTCCCAACAACTAATCAGAGACGCGCTTGCGGAAGTGGATTGAAAAAAAATATGCCAGTTGTGCGCCCATTCAAGGTACGTTCGTACTCGGCACCAAAACGAAAATAAAAATTCGCTGAAAATCCATGGTTAAACGTTGATGTCCGCCGCATACGTTGCTTAACTTTGCTGTTCGTTGGATTTTGTTGCTTTTGGGGGTTGGCGTTTTTTGGTCATGATTAAACTGGAGCACTAAACACAGTCAAAAAAACGTTTTTCTTTCCGGTCAGGCAGAAAATCAAAGGGAGGAATCATAATGATTGAGTCTTCGGCCGTCGACCGAACGAACAGGTGAACTTCTGGGTGGTAGGTTGAAGGATTAATTGCATTGTTTTCGTTACTCCGAAAGACATTCCAATATGTTTTAGGCAAATCCTTTCTATGGACGATGTGAAATGTGTTTTTAAAGTCGGAAAGCGTGTCAATGAAATAGTTGTTTCTCAAGTGCTGGCATCATTTGAGCTTAAGGTAAAGCCTTTAAAATTTCACCTATGCAGATGGATTTCTGGTTGATTCTGTAGTGGCCACTCAAAATTCGTACGTCGGAACAATTTCCTCAAGAGATCTGACACGGATGAAATCACGAAGTTTGGTAGCTGCCCATTACGTCATTTGCGCAGCCGTGCAAAGATGGCCAACTACAGCAATGTTAGACGGTGCCGTCTGCGAATCCTCGTCTAAAAGATACCCTCAGTCCAATGTTAGACGGTGCCGTCTGCGAATCCCAGTCTAAAAGATACCCTCAGTCCAATGTTAGACGGTGCCGTCTGCGAATCCCCGTCTAAAAGATACCATCAGTCCAATGTTAGACGGTGCCGTCAGCGAATCCCCGTCTAAAAGATACCCTCAGTCCAATGTTAGACGGTGCCGTCTGCGAATCCCCGTCTAAAAGATACCTTCAGTCCAATGTTAGACGGTGCCGTCTGCGAATCCCCGTCTCAAAGATACCCTCAGTCCAATGTTAGACGGTGCCGTCTGCGAATCCCCGTCTAAAAGATACCCTCTGTCCAAATTGGACTGATCGTGTTTCACTTCAGCTTTCGCCATAGCCAATTAACAGCTATAAAATTGGACACTTTCCATTTGGGCGTGAGTTAGGGAGTCTCTACGCAGTCCACTTCGTGAACCTATTCGTTGGAAATGGCCACCTGGCGTTCCATCGTGCCGTTCTATGGTGCTAAAAAGCCTTTTCTGTTTCGTTCGATTACTTTTTCCCTTTCTATCTCTTTCTATTTATGAGCTCCTTCAGTTTCTGCGAAATTAATAACCGTAAGGATGGATGCTAGTGCGTGTTCACCCCCTCACTGCCCTTCTGACAGCAAAATATATCCTTCTTTCCGATCCTTATTATTATCTCCTTTTCTTACAACGATTTTCCTCCTTGGCGCTTTCCAAGATAGGTACGCCTCGCGCCCAGCAGATAAAAACGCAAGCACCCTTAAAAACGCAGTGTCTTATGTGTTACCTTATTATCTGCCGTGTTTTGTTCTGTTTTCGGCCTGTCTTACTCTCTGTCTCGCGTCTCGCTCGTGCCATCCTTAACCCCTGTTCTGAAGAAAAACCGGGAAACGCATTTTTCAGAAAACGAACTGCGAAACAGTGCTAGAGGTTATTCTATTTTGCTTTTTGCTGCAGGAGTCGAATGTCTTCAAACTGCGCCGTGTAACAATACCGCCCCTTTAAATAATTGTCAACCCCAGGTGAGTTGTAGACGCATTTCTTTGAAGGGATAAGCGTGCTCCCGGTAGCGTTTTTGCAAACCCTGCCACGACTTTGTGATGGCAGAGACCGTTTGTGCAAGAATGCTCGATTGGGGCCCTGCACAAAATATTTTTTCATACCTAAAGCTATCTGAACCTGACTTAACCCCGTCCTCTCCAGGAAAAAACAATTCTTGCTGGATGCCTCGGCCTGCGATCTAAAGTCGCGGTAGGGTTTGTAAACTGGCCTCCCAGCACAGTCCACCGGCAGCTTTGGCCTTCCCCACTTCAATGTACCAAATCCGGTTTTCGTCTCCCTCATTTCGTTCTTTATTTTGTTTCCCCTCCTTCCACATCGAGGGCGTTTGTCCTTGTGGTTCTCAATTCTGTTTTTCTTTTGAGGTTTTTCTTATCCCTTCAAAGTTCCCACAACTTTCCAGTCGCCCCGCCTCCCCAAACATAAAGCGACGGACTCAACTTCAAAATGCAATTATCATCGAATTTGCAACTAAACAAACATCTTTGAAGCAACTCAGGAAACGTCGCCGACAAAAAATTAATTTTCTTGGTCTGTGCGTTTTCTTTGTCTGTTTGTTCCATTTCTCGATCCCAGGGGATAACGGATGCATGGCAGGCCTGTGTAGAGAGAACCCCTCTCGAGTAATTAAATCCCGAGTTTTTTAAAGTTTAATTGCGGTTTTGAGTGCCCATTAAACCGTAGAATAATAAATATTCCCGTTCTGCCCCACTAACAAACAACTAAAAAAAGCAGTAAAGGCAGGAAAGGGGATATTTTGTTTCCAAAACGAAAATCAAATTAAAGAGATAAGGTAAACTTCTGCTGAAACTGCAACGAGTCGGATCGTTCTGTTGGACTATGGCAGAACGACTTTGAGAACAGGCTTTTCCATTTGACATTTCAGTGCAATTTCACAAATTTCACAATGAAATCAAATTAAATTCTCGTTTTCTCGATTTGTTTGGGCTATGGTTTAGAGCGACTTGAGAACATGCTTTTTCATTTTACATTTCTTTGTGAAATTTTACAAATTTCACAATGAAATCAAATTAAAGATAAATGATAAACTTTCTGCTGAAGCTTACACGAGTGGGATCGTTATGTTTGGGCCAGATGTGAGCTGAATGACTTTAATGAAACGTGTGTGCTTTCTGTTTGACAATTTAGTGCAATTTCATATTGTCAGAAATTAGACTAAAGATTTATGGTAAACTTCAATTTTTGGACAGTATGGAATATTGGATATGGACTCCATATCCATCAGTATGGTAATGATGGATTCTGGTACAGTTTATGTAAAGAATGGTATAGATATATGGTAACGTTATATCTGGTAAACTATATTTCTATTTTCGGCTTTTTTCTTTTCACGGACTATATAGCGCCCAGACAGTCGCAGGAAGATAAATTCGCTTGTCAAAAATAATTCTGAAAACACGCGAGTAACGCACAATTTCTTCACTTTCCCCGTTGCACTTCTTTTTAACTCAACCACCCTGTTTTAATAATTGGGAGGATCTCCCGGGTTTTCAGTGGCATGACCAAATTTGACAAAATATTCCCTAGCAAACACTACGCGCGCCGGAAAAGCGACAATTTCTGATTATTTCTTTCTAAAGTTTCTTATACCCAGAACCGATTGGTGCTCTGATTCATTGATAGAGTTCTCATGTACATGTACAGAGGCGGCGGAATTAATGTACTCACACATACTGTTGCAGAAACTATTGATCCTCGTTTGCAGCAGAGAATAAAATCTGACACGTCTAGAACACTTTGGTGAAATCTGGCGCTTTAATTTCTACCGCCTACAAAAGAATAAAAAGAAAAAAAAAGTTTGGGAGGCAACAACCTAATCGCTTTCCAGTGTCGGGGGGACATTACGGTAGCAGATTGTCCATTGCGAAAAAATATTTCGGTGCAGCCTCACGTTTGAAGTCAACGCCCTTTGCATTTCCAGCAAGCGTTGTACGACTCCATTCCTATATTTCCTACTGTAGGACGTGACTGAGTTTGAAAGAGAAATTCGATCCCAAAGGATGCAAATTTGCTATGTATAATTTCTTGAAGCTACAACAGCTCAGGAAAAAGAACACGTACTTGACTCGGCTTCAGCTCAGAGTCAACTGCCCATCTCAATGCAAAGCTTGGCTCACCAAACTTTCTGTATGTGAAGACATGGATAGATACATTCCAACCGTACGAAGGCAGGAGCGAGCACACAACACACGTTATAGTTCTTAAGAGGGGTGTCCATTCCAGTCAAGAAACATCTGTTTCGCATCATCTCAACGAGATGCCATCCTCCCCTAACGCCATTAATTAGAAATGGTGACAGTTATGGCTTTGTCCAGACTGAACAAGCTTCAGTCTCCCTAAACTACTGTTCTTTCTTTTGGCTAAAATCTAAATAATGTCTCTCTTTATACACTTCCCACAAAAATATTTCGTTCATATTACCAACGCAGGCGCCATTCAGAATCGTCAGCAACATCTGAGGCGTCATTTGTGGTGGCAACATCTTTGGTGCCATTTTGAATCAGTGGCAACATCCTAAGCGCCATTTTGAATCAATGGCAACATCCTAGGCGCTATTTAGAATCAATGTCAACATCTTAACGCCATTTAAAATCAGTAGCAACATCTTAGGCGCCATTAAAAGTCGGTGGCAACATATGTGGCGCTATGTATAGAATAAATGGTATCATTTTAGGCGCCATTTAGAACCAGTGGTAACATCTTAGGCGCCATTTAGTATCAATGGCAACATCTTTGGCACCATTTAAAATCAATGGCAAGATCTTAGGCGCTATTTTGAATCAATGGCAACATCTTGGGCGCCATTTGGAATCTGTGGCAACATCATAGGCGCCATATAGTATCAATGGCAACATCTTTGGCACCATTTAAAGCCAGTGGAAACATCTTAGACGCTATTTAGAATCAATTGAAACATCTTAGGCGCCATTTGGAATTAGTGGCAACGTCTTAGGCGCCATTTAGCTTCAATGAATGGCAACATCTTAGACGCCATTTAAAATCAATAATATCTTAGGATCCATTTAAAATCAATGGCAACATCTTAAACGCCATTTAAAATCAATGCAATATCTTAGGAGCCATCTAGAATCAATGGCAATATCTTGGGAGCCATCTAGAATCAATGACAACATCTTAGTCGCCATTTAGAATCAATGACAACATCTTAGGCGCCATTTAGAATCAGTGACAACATCTTGGGCGCCATTTAGAATCAATGGCAACATCTTGGGCGCCATTTAGAATCAATGGTAACATGCGCCGCATCAAGCCTTTTTCAAACTATTTTTGCATGGCCCCTGTATCATTCAGACCTATGAAATCCCTGCCACGAGTACTCGTATATGCACGAAGAATTTCGTCAAACCCTGTATAAAGCGCAGATAGGCAACGACACTGTTTGGATCGCGTGTCGGGTCTGCATGCCTTGTTTGATACATTCTGGATGTTCGAAATCAGAGTTAATTCTGCACGTACGTGTGGGCTGACTTTCGACTGTGGCAAAGAACTTCCATCAAACCTCGTCACGTTTCACATAACCGCAGAATTGTCCACAGAAATTCATGAGGCGGGCAGAGAGTTATGTGTAAATACGTACAGAGAGGCAGCGTAAAAGGCCGCCTGTCTCACCACCTAGCTGGTTGTGGTTAAGTGACAAAACGACACAGTTTGAGGGAAGATGAGGGCAGTCCAGCCTGGCGAAACTCTCTCGCATGTAAAAATTGCGACTATTTAGATTCCAGCAGAAACCCATGCTGCAGAAATTAAAGATCCACTTTTTTACGGATGTCAAAATCTGGTCCCCCGCTCGAATGCTTTGTTGAAATCTGGCGATTTAATTTCTACCGCCCGCATTAGGGTAAATAGAAAGAAAAAAGTTTCGGAGGCAACAGTTAAATTGCAACACACATGTACGAATTACAGTGATAGCATCATTCCCTTCACGGATGTAAAGGAGCTTTTACACTTTTATGACCCTGGAGCTGTCTTTATTGCACCGGAAAGTGTTAGGTAGAAATAGTTGCCTTCGGATTAATTTTTGTTGTGGTATTTTAGAGCGGCTCTCAACAGCCCGCATCAGACCCCAGCAATGAGATTGCGGGCACTGTGCTTTGTTTGCAGAGCAACCACCCAGCCGGAACGTCACTTTTGGACTTTCGACAAAAAACGAGTTCAAAGTTAAGCATCATTAGCAACCGTTTGGAGGGGGAGGGATTCAGTAGTGACATCGGGTCAACTGGGCGCATAAAGTAACCGATTTCGACCCCCTTCATCGCAAACCTTCCATTTCACGGGTAAACTTTACACATTGATTTTTTCGACCTCGCACCTGACACATTTTTCCGACCTGGAAACATTTTCGACCAGGCACATTTTCCCCGGCAAGTTTCCTGTCTATGCGTCTGTTTCCGTTTGTTCAAGACTACTCTGCAACAATGACACATGAAACCAAAAATCAACAAAAATTTTGGTTAATTTTTCGTCTTTCGACAAAAATAGAATAACATCTTTTTCGAACCAGAAATTTGTCATCTTATTCAGATTGATGTATTTGATTTTCTTTCCCATCTCAAGGAATGTCGCAATTGTAGGGAGACAATTATTTTGATTTCCACTTCGGCAAGCCGCTATTTGTTGGTAACAAATTTTAGTCTCTGCCGTGAGTAACCCAAAACTCATCGGATGACAAAAAGTCACTCCACGTTTCTTGTTTTGAATGCCACTGTCATTCATAAAAACCCGACGCGGACAGGTTTTTTTTAACCACCTTGTTTTTTGAGACGGGCTGCCCGAGTACGAATTTATTCTGACATGAACAGGTGAAAAACATATTGCTTTGCAATTTCCGGCCTGCATTCGATAATTACCGCTTTGTTTGGCTATTGTGGCCAAAACAAAATTTTAAAAGCCACAAATTTTACGATCAAAAATGAGTTCAGAAAAATCACTGCAGATATGAAGAACAACAGAAAGAGACATGAAGGAATGGGGAGATGAACGTGTCGTCACTTGTAACAAAAAAAAACAGAAAAAATAAATTAATTCGTTTATTCTGGGAGTAAACGACGATTAAGAAATCAAGGAATGCCCGAAACTATGCTTGTGTCGCATAAATAATTCCACATCTAAAGTCCGTCCAAACAAAGACGGCATCGCGCCGAAAAGTGGAGAACAGAGCGGGTGGAGTACGGGCAAGAGCAGGGCTATACAAATTGCAGCAAGCCACATCCGTTTGCATTTTCGGCGGTTCTACACTTTCATCAGATTTTCATCGCTTTCGTTTTGCAACTTGAATTCTCGATGTTCAAGCTGGTTCGGCAAAGTTCTGCATCGATTGAAATATTTGCTATGTGACTTTGCACAACTTTTAGGAAAGGAAGGTATCGTTGTTTGACGGCTCCGATTTGTTTATTTTGACTCGGCAATTGGTTTGCCAACAGACCGCATAATTGGGGGTCGCTTGGCGGAATTAGCCTTTCGCTTTTGAAGTTTATTCCCAAGTCGAACGTTTTGGAATTTGCCCTCAAGAGTTTGTCGGTCGTTCAAAATGAATTTATCACGCCCTGGAAATTTTTGTGCCAAATCAGGACCAGCCTGAACCCAAAAAGAAATCTGGAAAGAATCTGTTCAAACGACGATTTCAAAATGCTGAATAAAAAGCCATGCCATCACAAATTGTGGCGTGTAGCCGAAAAACAAAGATTGGGATCAGCTGCTCAAAATAATTAAACGTTGTGTTCTTGGCAATGCAACCAATTTCGCATTGGAGAATGCGTTTTGAATGCAAAATAGAATTGAAAAATTATTGTGCATGCCAAGTATCGAACCCGGGACCTTTCGATTCACAGCAAGTTAACGTAACCACTCGGCCACGACCGGCGTCTCGCGAAATCCTTCTCAAAATGCCGCATTCATATTAAGAAGACATGGTGAAATGAAATTCGCAGACTTGAATTTGCGCATCCCTGCATTGAATTTTGGCGCGGTGACTTCTTTGTTTGGAAGCACTTTAGTGGGTAATTCGGAATGAGGAGTGAAGTGCGGCACAAGAACTCTCACCCGAGAGTTAAAATGCGCTTTTCACAGAATAAAATGCGAGTTAAAGGAATGTCGGAGTAGCAAAAAGGGGTCTCATCAGAAAATATTGTAAAAATATCTTTGTAAAAAGGCCAAATCCCCAAATTCTCGAGATTTGTGCCGGTCGGGGGTCTCTGATTTGATATTTTGCCTCATGGACTGAGCAAAAATAACGATCCATCCCATTCCGTAGCACGAATAACGTTGTGAAAATGGACGCAATACATTTTTCTGCACGTTCGGCGTCTTCCACGTCTGGCGTGCCCTCATCACAACGGCTGTGAACAATGTCGTCCATCGACAAAATGCTGTGTTTTAGCCCCTTTAAATTTCAGTTTCTATGCAACACACATCAATGTTTTAAACGCGGGTTGCATACCAATTTTGAACTTCAGGGGCAAACGTGAATTTGAAAGAACACGACAGGCAATTTGTGGGGTCCGACTGAAAGCTGTCCGCGGTCAAAAAACGAACAAAACTGTGACAGAACTCAACTGAGAGCTCTCTCCATGCGACCACACCACACCGTCGTCAACAATGCCTTTTGAGATGGCTCCGCAAGATGCGATTCTCCGCAGATGGCTGTGCTCGGAGAAAAAACTGCGCGAGCTACGTATCATGCAGCCGGTTCCCATAAATGTTATCGTTGGCTCTGCCCTGGTGCTGCAAGATCATGATCGCGGCTCTCTGCCACAGAGTAAGCGGCGCCTCCTCGTCGAACTTAATGATCCCGCTCTCACTCTAAAATAGCTTGTGGTATGCATGCCATTAGAGAGATCGGTTAGGCTTCAGCCGGAAGGCGACTTCAGGACCAACTGGCACCATCCTGTATACACCCGGTCTTCTACGACACAGATCTCCCACAACGCTCACACTCCAACATGGGTCACAAACCCCGAGGAACGGCCTCAGATATTTTTGAGTATTTGGTTTCTTAAAGGTAGGAGTGCATCCATTTTTCGAGGCATCACTCCTAATCCAAATGTTTCAATTTTTCCTTCGAAAAATATTAAGTGCCATTCATGAATTCGATAAAAAACGCGATTTTCCTTCATCAAAAATATTATCGACGTTTAAGGATGTATGGCCTCTCATTTTAGGCAGCATTTATTTTTTCACATTTATATTGTAAATGTAATTTGATTGTAATTGTAATTGTCCTGCATGTTCGTCTCACAGCTGTATTGTTTGCTGCCATTTCGCAGCCATCTGAATAAATAAATAAATAATAAATAAATAGACAAATAAATAAATAAATAAATTGCAGCGAACGTACACACGTACACAACGTACATAAGACGCAAATAGAGACAGCGTAATCTGACTCAAAAACTCAATAGTCTTGTCCTCCTCTCCAGCAACCTCTGGAGCACCATGCATAGATTCTAAATGACGCCTAAGATGTTGCCACGGATTCTGAATGGCGCCTAAGATGTTGTCACTGATTCTAAATATTGCCTAAGATGTTGCATAGATACTAAATTGCGCCTAAGATGTTGCCACTGATTCTAAATGGCGCCTAATACGTTACATAGATTCTAAATGACGCCGAATATGTTGCAATTGATTCTAAATGGCGCATAAGATGTTGCATAGATTCCAAATGACGCCTAAGATGTTACCACTGATTCTAAATCGTGTCTAAAATGTTGCAAATATTTAAACGACGCCTAAAATGTTGCTACTGATTATAAATGGCGCCTAATATGTTGCATAGATTCTAAATGGCGCCTAAGATGTTGCATAGATTTAAATGACGCCTAAGATGTTTCCAGTGATTCTAAATGGCGCCTAAGATGTTGCATAGATTCTATAAATGACCCCCAAGATGTTACCACTAATTAATGGCGCCTAAGATGTTGCATAGATTCTAAATGACGCATAAGACATTGCCACTGATTCTAAATATTGCCTAAGATGTTGCTACTGATTCTAAATTGCGCATAAGATGGTGCATAGATTCTAAATGACGCCTAAGCTGTTGCATTTGATTCTAAATGGAGTCTAAGATGTTGCATAGATTCTAAAATGGCGCCGAAAGATGTTGCCATTGATAGTAACGCCCAGAATCAATGGCACCATCTTTAGGCGACATTTATAATCAATCAAAACATCTTAGCCGACATTTAGAATCAATGGTAACTTGCGACGCAGCATGCGTAAAACTGCATCAAGCCCTTTTCAAATCATTGGATCGCTCCTGTATTATCCCGACCTTTGAAATTACTGCTATGTATGAAAAATTATGTCACGCCCTGTATAAAGCGCAGAGAGGCAACGACACTGTTTGGATCGCGTGTCGGAACTGCATGCCTTGTTTGATATATTCTGGATGTGGAAATCGGAGTTAATTCTGCACGTACGTGTAGGCTGACTTTCCACTGTGGCAAAGAACTTCCATCAAACCTCGTCACGTTTCACATAACCGCAGAATTGTCCACAGAAATTCATGAGGCGGGTAGAGAGTTATGTGTAAATACGTACAGAGAGGCAGCCTAAAAGGCGCCTATCTCACCACCGAGCGAGTTGTGGTCAAGGTGACATAATGACACAAAGTTTTGAGGGAAGATGTGGCAGTCCAGCCTGGCGACACTTTCTCACATGTAAAATTGCGACTGTTCCTAGTAAAATCCTGGTAAAAACTATATGCTGCAGAAATTAAAGATCCTCTTTTGTAACGGATGTCAAAATCTGTCACCGCTCGAATGCATTGTTGAAATCCGACGCTTTAATTTCTGCCGACTGCATAAGAGCAAAAAGAACGAAAAAGTTTCGGAGGCAACAGTTACATAGCAAAACACATGTACGCATGAGAGTGATAGCACCATTACCGTCACAGATGTAAAGGAGCTTTTACACTTTTATGACCCTGGAGCTGTCTTTATGGCACCGGGGAGTATTGTAGGCACCTAGATACAAAGCGAAAGTTGCCTTCAGATTAATAATTGTTCTGGTATTTTCGGGACTTTCAGCAGCACACATCGGGCCCCAGCAATGAGATTGTGTGTCCCGTGCTTTGTTAGCAGAGCAACCCCGCGGAACGTCACTTTCTGACTTTCGACAAAAAACGACTTCAAAGCTTAATTAGCAACTCCTAGGAGGGGGGTTCAGCTGTGTCATCGGGCCAACTGGGCCATAAAGTAACCGATTTCGACGACCTTCCCATTCTGTTTCCCTCGTCAAAGGATTATTGGTGTTTTCTGTAATGAGCATGAACACACGGAAAGAAAGTTTTGGTTCATTTTTCGTCTTTCGACAAAAATGACACGTTCTTCGGATAAAAAATTAACATCTTTTTGTCTCCAATTTGACATAATGCATCTTCAGACTGATTATTTGATTTTCTTTTTCTTGCAAAATATGACGTAATTGCGGGGAAAAATATTTGATACCTAGTTGGTTGACCGCCATTTTAGGTCATATTTTTTAATTTTTGAGCCTCTAAATGTTTTCGATTGGATGTCACTTCAGGTGGAAGTGCATCCATTTTTTTTCGAGGCATCACTCCTCTTTTTTTTCTTCTTGAAATTTTGCACGTAAGTGTCATTAATTGGATAAAAAACCAAACGTGACTTTGTTCCATTAAAGATATTAATATCGTCGGTTTAAGGGTGTATAGCCTATCAGAAAAGCAGTATTTATTTTTCAGCATGGAAATAATTGGAGCGAACGTACACCCAAAACATGACTGACTCAAACAGTGACGACGTCAGCTGTGGTTCAAAAATCAATTTTATGTCATGGTCTCTTTACCAGTGATATTTGATAAAGGAAAACCCATGATGTTTTCAAAATGTGTATGGGAGTAAAGTGTCGCCGTCAGTGAATCTGTATGCTGAAAAATGCCTCAAATAATACGGCGGAGAGATCATGAAGGGGGCAACGCTAACTCCAGAGGTAACACCAATGCGAGGCAAATTTTTCCCATCTAATCCAATGATAAAAATTTGCCTCGTATTAGCTTTACCCCTGGGGTTAGCGTTACCCCCAAGACTATCTCTCCGCTGATAAGTGTTATAATGGATTTTATTTCTTTATTTCTTTTGTTTCATTTGTTTTTTTTTTTTTTTTTTTTTTTTTTAGCTTTTCTTCAGTGGTATAAGAAATAACGCAAAGAAATACATTTTTGTTGTTGTTAATGGGAATGTTATTTTTGTAAACCATTAGAAGGTACTCATACCTTGCAGTCCACGCAATGAGATCAAACTTTTTTCCGTTTTCCAAATTCCCTTGCAGGAAATAATCGCTTCTCTGCGAGATATAAATTGAGTTCGTTGCAAGCTAGAATATCGGTCTCATACACGCAAGGTGTTATTTATTGAAGGCAACTCGTTATCCCTGACTGTACCTAACTGGGTGTAATTGGATGCTTCTCCTTGATAAGAGGAACAGTTCCGAAACGACGCGATGTCAAGTTGGCTCCAGAAACTCACCCCAATTTGCTAAAAATCAACGCAGTTTTTTTTATAATTTTGCTTCTGCATTCAGTGAGTACCAGAACTCTCTATCAGCTTTCACGTTTTTTGCTCATCTGTATAACCCCAGGGAGCTTATTTTGTTTGTGGCTGCGTCCAGGAATACCTCGCAAAAATATCGGCAAAACTTGAAAATCGACACATAGACCCACGCTCAATCACATGAGTTTTATAGGGATTAAACTTGACTTTCTGGGGATCAACCTTGACTCTGTACGGATTAAACCCTAATTTTCTGTGGATTAACCTCGACTTTCATGGGATTCACCTTGACTTTCTGCACTGAAAAAAAAGGCTGTGTCATCTGAGTTGGCCCCAACGTTATATTGACACTCTGCTACTTAAAATGTGTCGAAAGATTTGCATATCAACCGTCGAAATTTTGCTTGTGTCGGTTGACACATGCAAACATTTCAAAATATGTATACCTGTGAGTGTCGTGATTTTTCATTATTTAGACATGTTGCCGTGCCGCATGTCATTTGATACGCATTCGCGGCTATATGTTCTTGTAGCTTTTTACACCAGATGGAAGCACATGTTTTTTTAATTTTTCCACATCTTGCGGGAATAAACAAGAAGCTTTCATGCAATTTCAAATGAATTCTTTTTCTTACCCATTAATTTTTGACCGATCACTACAATTTTGTCACAACAACAATGTCGACGAAAATACGGAAGTGCACTGACGTATGTTGCAAATCCAATGAAAGAAGGAAAATTCCTGATGTGATGGGTTTCAGACGCAATTTCCCGGCCTCACATCTTTCCTGTTTGTCCCGGCCTGCTTTTGGGCCACAGTGGACCCGTAAAGCCTTGCATTGCACTACAGCGGCGCGTGGGTGTGCTGAGGGGGTAACCTATCCTTTCCATACGTGAATCCTTTTCCTTCCTTTCCTTAATCCCACGTCCTGCCGAAACAAGTCCAGGCCAAATAAAGGCCTGGCAACGTCTAGCCTGGAGCACAAGGGCTTTTAGCTCAAGCTCCATTCCCTTCTCTTCGGAGGAGGAACCTGGCCTTCGGCCCCTACTCAACCCCCCCCCTTTCCCGGGCATGGTAGTTTTTTGTCAGCCATCCGATGCAAGTGAGCAAGTCTTTGGACTTGCGACTGGGGTTGGTGAATTTTCGGGCTTTTTCTGGGATTAAGCCTAAACTGACAGTAACAGCAGATTGAAATCGAAAAATATTGAAAAAAAGAAACTGTCTGAAGTCTGACACCGCTGGGATTTGACACAGGAACCCATGTTAGTTGTTATTTCATGTCAAGTGAGTTGGGAAAACATTTCTGGTCGAGTTGCGAAAGGATATCGAAATGTGTCGAAAAAGTTTCCCAAGTGTCTCGTGGGACAAAATTTTTGACACACTTTCCCGACTCTTTCATGTCAAGTGAGTTGGAAAAGTGTGTCACTGGTATGGGAAAAAATAGTTGATATTACATGTCGCCTGACAGTTATTTTTTTCTGTGTGGTGTTTGGCTTCACTTTCTGGGGAATAACCGTGACTTTTTGGGATTAACATTGACATTTTCGCTGAACGTCTCATTACGGTTAGATTTTATCTTTAATGCGAATTAAGCACAAATCATAAAAAAATCCATTCTGTGATTTGAATGACCAATATTAAGATATTACACAACAAAAGAATGATATATCAAATGATACGTACACACATGTCATAATACGTTTGTCAGCATATGATAATGTTAGCATGTAAAAAAGCTCCCACTTAATTTCCGGATTTTCCAATTCCCATTAGATTCCACTTTTTCCGACGGTTAGGCTTCTCGGCTTTCAACGGTTGGCCTTGGTTCATAACTGGCGCGGTCTGACATAAATGCCACGGTGGACATGTATAGGGTAATTCGAAAAAGAAAAGACTGGGAAAAATTTGTGCTAGGCTGTCGAGTTGTCATCGCATGTCCAACACCCGTCACGATAAGATTCTGAAAAACCAAATACGTTGCAAACGTGCTTTTTCGCCGAGCTCGCAGGTCTTGTGCGTGCTGGTTTCATCGAATCTGATGGGGGACGAACAATGCCAAAAGTTTGTTATATCTATCGCGTTGGGGGTTTTTTGCGAACCACCTTGTATACAATGCTCATAGCAACGATTCTCTATACCGGTAATGCACAATGCAATGCTTATTACTTATGTATAATCGATGCAAATCACGAACCCATGTTTCCAAATGATGATGTGGCACATACGAGTACACTGCCCGACAAAGCTCTACGAACACAGGCGTTCATCATTTTGGGTCCCTTTTCGGGAGCCGATTTGACTCATTGGGGAACATGCGTAGCTGACACACATGCCGTTCGTGCAACGCGTGAAATTGCATCAGTCTCTGTCGAGATGGCATGGCCCCTCTTTGGAATGACCCTTATCAGTTCTCTTAAGTTCGATAAGTTTTCGCTGATCCCTGTACAGGCAGGCGCAAAATATGGAAACTATGTCAAAGCATGAGGACAGGGGTGAACATCATAGAGGAAATATTATCATCGGAACTATCTGATTGTTACGCAATGAGAAACTGACGCCTGCGCAAAGCAACAATGTTATTATTATTATTACTAAGCACTATACTGCCACAATGGTTAATTGGTGACAGAACGACGAATGCAAAAGATTCTGAGTCAAAAAGTAGGAAACAAGCTGCGTGAAAAACAATAAATGCCGCACAGAACCAGGAAATAACAAACGTTAAGGCAAAAAATGTGCGACGCCCGGGGACATCATAGCTCGAGCAATAAGTGAGGATGAGGGGGAAGACTATTCCAATCTCTGATGGTTTTGGGAAAAAAGAATTAAACCAAACATTGGTTTTAGCGATTGGCATGCTTATGGAAAGCCCATTGTCTGTTCTGCGTTGGAATGGTTTTATTGATGAGCAAAAACACTGGAACAAATTTGCTGTCAAATTTGTGTGTGTCACTCAAATGTTGGTCCGCTCTTGCGTTGTTCTTGCTTTTATCTAACGTAGGCGGTTGGGGTGAGTTCTTGGAATATGTGAGGCACCCTCATTTTTATTCCAGGCATAATCATATCTACAAGACAAGGTTGCTGAATTTTCAAAAGGACACTGGGAAGTATTCCTTATGACCATCAGGACAATAAGCCTGTTTACACACATTAAATTTAAGATTGTCACTTCCTCCAAACCATTGTTTGAACCGTTGACTTGCCTTGAGCAACTTATTTTCATGTCTTGTTCTTTTAAGCTTGGGACGTACCGTACTAGAATAGCGGCGGCGGAATTAATTAATGTACAAATTAATGTACAAATTAATGTACAAATTAATGTACAAATTATTGTACAAATTAATGTACAAATTAATGTACAAATTAATGTACAAATTAATGTACAAATTAATGTACAAATTATTGTACAAATTAATGTACAAATTAATGTACAAATTAATGTACAAATTAATGTACAAATTAATGTACAAATAAATGTATAAATTAATAATGTACAAATTAATGTACAAATTAATGTAGAAATTAATGTACAAATTAATGTACAAATTAATGTACAAATTAATAATGTACAAATTAATGTACAATTAATGTACAAATTCATGTACAAATTAATGTACAAATTAATGTACAAATTAATGTACAAATTAATGTACAAATAAATGTATAAATTAATGTACAAATTAATGTACAAATTAATGTACAAATTAATGTACAAATTAATGTACAAATTAATGTACAAATTAATAATGTACAAATTAATGTACAATTAATGTACAAATTCATGTACAAATTAATGTACATGTAAAAAATTGAGAGTGTTCAGATTTTAGCAAAAGTCCTTGCTGCTGAAATCATTAAAGATCCTCTTTTATAACCGAGGTCAAAATCTGACATCTCCAGAATGCTCCGTTGAAACCTGGAGATTTATTTCGACCGCCTGCAGAAGAGTAAAGAGAAAGAAAGAAAAGAGTTTCGGAGGCAACACAAAGGGAAAAGCACATGAAAAACGACATTAATTCAAAAATATTTCGGAGGCAACAGTTAAATGGGAAAAACACATGTATGATTGCATTAATTCCGCCGCTTCTTTACATTTTGACTAGAATGGAAGACAAGACAATAAATTAAGCTAAAGCAGGTGGCGTGCTTTTAATCAAGACGCATGGCCGGTCGCTTGTTTTCGAAACCTACCGAATTCGCAGGTTGCACTGACGTCATTTCTTTGAGCAGACGCGCAAAAAGCTCATTTGATCAAAGGCAAACTCGAAAGCGAATTTCGGCACATGCAGCGGTGGTATAGTTGTCAAGGCATTAGACTGCAAATCCGACGGATTGGGATCGATTCCAGCAGGTGTTGCGATTTCGGTTCGAACCTGCGATTTCGGTAGGTTTCGAAAATACGCTGGCCGGTCGCTCATCCTTCCATGTGTCTATTAATTCCGTTGGACAATCATTGCAGAATGTCGTCAAAATGTCGCAAAGAAATCCTGGCTCTCATAGTGTAAAATATGATGTCCGCGGCAACGGGCGCGTTATTCACAATAAAAAAGGATCTGCCACAGTCTACGCCAGTGCGAAAAGGAGCGAGCATCTGAGCATTAGCCTTTGCTGAAAGTTTACCTTTTTCCCCGCTGAGACCAAGCTAAGTCTGCTGCACTCTACTCGTAGTCCAGCTTTCACCGCAATTGTGGAAAAAAAAGCAAAGGAAATCTCTTCTCCTGGAAGTCGTGGCCTAGTTCCAGCCAACGAACTGGGTGTACCATTCAATGTCCAATTTTGGCCATCCGCTTTCCTTCAATCATCCCACCTGCGACCCCACCTCCCATGCCTACCTATCCTTGTAACCCCTTGCCCCTGTTCCTCCCCATCTCATGGCTCTGTCCCAGAGTCTGGATCTGAGGATATTGAGCTGGGGGCACACTTCAACTAGAGGAGTAAAATGCTCATACCTGCATTGAAAACACCTTTTTTTGTGGACTTAACTGGTGAAGGGTAATATCCTCGCACCTCCTGAAATTCCACTCTGCCTGGGGTCAAAGCGGCGCACCAAATTGCGATTCCATTTGTGTGGTTTCTTGCCAAAGAGCAGCGAACACATGGTTTTGATTGTTGGAGTCGCAGGCCTCTTTGGTTTGTTCAGCCGGTTGTTTGCAACAACGCAGTAGAGGCCTGGGGTCCAGGGTGAAAAAAAAAAA
>JASGXE010007841.1:0-17977 GCA_030068105.1 Sinentomon sp. SZTP_YWyxl
TTTTTTTAATGAATGATTGACCCAAGGAAGGTTATTTTTCTCCCTCATTTTTTTGATAGGGATAAATTTTAGACAAGTCAATAATAACGTTTTGAGCAGTGACCAAGCATCGTCCAGAGAGATATCAGAAACCTTCTGTCGAAAGCCAAGGAAAATTTCCGAAGCATAGAAAAAGTGAGCATTTTTTGCTCACTCACAACCCCCATCTACACGCACCGAGTTAAATGATGCGCGGCATGGACGTCTAATCCACAATGAATGGCCAATTTGTCTGGCTATAAAGTGCATAAAAAGTGACCACCTTCTTTGGGGTTTGTTGCAGCGACAGATTGTCCGGCCATGTCATTTTCACGGCCTCATGGTCGGATATTCCGGGAACTACATAAACTTGTAGATTTATTTGACAGTTGGTAAGGACAAGATCAAGGGCGTGCGCAGACGCCCCACGGTTATACATAAGTGGAATTTCTTACCATCTGCCTGGGAGAAAATGTTTGCAACAGACGGGATAGGAACCTATCGTTTTGTGTTAAACCACCAGCAGATGACAAAGTTAATGAATTTGGGGCATTAAAGTCGCCACACAGGAAAAATATTACATCTTCAGTCAAAATTGAAGCAACAGATTCATAAATGTTATTAAAAATGGGATTTTCTTTAGAGAGACCAGGTGGAATATATACACAACCAATCACCACTGTCGTGCCCCGGCCAACTTTGAAACGGCACCAGACCACTTCAGCAGGATTTTGTTCAGGAAGGCCTGACGGCTGGGGAGAACTGCCTAGTGACTTATGGACACCGAGGACCACACCACCACCTCTATGTCCCCCGGCCCTATCAGCTCTATAAATGTCAAATGAATTAAGTTGGGAAAATCTCAGATGAGCCAATGGGATTTAGCCAAGTTTCCGCCAAACAAAAAATGGAGGAATTATGCTCATATAAATCACGGAAAAGCACTCTCTTTTCCACGGAGTATATGCTCTGGCAATTAATGACAACCAAAGACCTGGGAGACGAAATTGTTAATGGCGATATTGCAATCCCAACCAAACCAGGATCACCAGCTTTGGTATCAACAAGCATTTTTACAAATTTTTCAGAGCTTCCCTCTTTTGGAGCTGAAAGAGAAACTAACTCAGTTGGAGGCAAAAAAGGAGCAAATGCATGCGAAAAAGTAGCCTGCGCAGCACAAGAATGAGAAGTGGCGGGGTCTTTTGAAAATGTACTTAATAATGGTTTCACAGTACAGCGACGAAATTTAGAATTTTTAAAATTGCATCTTGTCACCACCGAAGTTGGGTTTCCCGAAACGGATACCCATTTTTTGATCAGTATGTGAGATAAGAAAATTGAATGAATGAAGCTAACTCTTGAAGTCCGATTTCCGTGAGGTGGCAGCCGTCTCTCTTCAACCAGGACCGATGGAAGTCATAGTTTATGTCCGAGAACATCAATGATCTGGACTGGCAGAACTTCCAGAGAATCGAGGAATAGAGAAATAGGTTATATAGTTGAAATAAATAAAAAATAGGCTTAGTTTGATCAGGTTCCGTTGGATGTAAAGGTTAGTAACTTAGGTGAGTAGGGTAAGGTTGGATTACATCAACTTTCTCTTTCTCTTTTTGGACCAAAAAGAGACATCGGCAATTTGCACACGCAAAAAATCCGCGCTTACCAAACCACATTTGCAGAATTGAAATTCGCGAAGTTGAAAACGTGTATGGAGAATTTAAATTCTCCATACACGGTCCATTGGCGCAGGAGAGGACATGTAGTCGCATGCATGCAAATGTGCATCATTGCTTCCAACGAGAAAGTGATGGATGAATGGCCATCGGAATGGAATCAATGGACAAAGATACTATACCTATGCTCCAAAAAAAAACAAGAAAATGCAACGTTCTATTGCGATTGACATGCACATAATTTTTTTATTGTCCGGAGGTATCCGATTTATGCGACACAGTCAAAAAGTTATAGGCCAATGTTAAGTTAAAGGAGAGTATTCCTCGGCATCAACGCCGAAGTTCTTCGATCCCGAGAGATTTATTCAAAGTCTGCCACGATGTCCGTGCTTGTTTGCAACAATGTTCCTGGAAACATTTTCTTGGCCAGTTTTTCTGACACAATAATAACTTTGAAATCGTAATGCTCCACTTTTTGGACCGGGACAGAGACCGAAGGTCAGCTATAGTATTGGGCTCCACTGTGCATAAACGGAATGGACTGGAAGCGAGACCTCCTCGGAAACAATATGCCGAAAAGGTTCCAAACGGTGACACTGCCGGCGTTGCTGCAGGCTTGGTAGCCCCAGACCTTCCATCAACGCGTTCACGCTATGTTCTCGATCGTAAATTCCGGTTATGGCTCTGGCAGCCCGACGCTGGACTCTCTCCAGTGCATGAATTTCAACAGCCATGCAAAGATCCCATAGAGCGCATGCGTATTCAAGAATTGGGATAACTAGAGTTTTAAAAGCCCTCAACTTAACAGTGAATGTAGCTTGTCTTAGGTTACGGATGAGGAAGCCAAGTGACTTGCAAGCTTTGGCAATTGTGTAGTCAATATGCGCAGTTGCCATCGCAGATCACTGGAAAAGATGCATCCGAGATATTTGTAACTATATAGAGACAGACTCAATAGCCATCCCACCGAGCAAAAAAAATTGTTTGGTGAGTCTTTGACATGCGTTGCCGACAGAAGACGACTGATTTACATTTAGGGGAGAGTGGGGCAAAGCCGGACAGCGGGGCAAAATCGGACACGGCTTTTTTGAGCAAAGTATGGAAAATATGGCATCGTCGCATGGTTTTCCAAGATGGCTGACGTCGTGAGTGCACGTTTTTTGGCGGTCCGCCAAAAAAAGTGCCAATTTGTGGAAATAGTGCAAGAAAAACGTGTTTTTTCGGTTTTGCACTTTTTTTTCGACCTCAGCTAAAATTGCTCTCGCTGACAGACCGAATGAGATTATTTTTTCGTAGTGCGTCAGGTTATTGCTGCGACATTGTAGTTTCATTTCCACAAAAGTGTCACGCCGACAGTTACAACGTTGCCAAATTATCCGAATGAATCATGCAACACTTCGTGGTGGGGCAAAATCGGACGTCATGTCCGATTTTGCCCCACCGTTGTTTTGAATTTGGAATTTTTCCTTTGATTGGATTTTTGCAGGGAATCTTTGAAGATTGTTTAAGATTTGAGAGAAATTGAGCTTGATAGCTATTCTCTGTTGCGGATTTTGTATCACGCAGGCCTTCGCCCATCTTCATCTAGATCTGCCTCCAACTCGTCCAGAGCTGAAATCCTAACTACGAGTAGCTCCCCCTTCAAGGAGAAAATCGCGAGGAACAACAACAAGTCGAACACAAACTCTGGTAAAAAGCAAGCAAAGGGAAAAAAGCGACTTGTTTTCCCTCCATCAGTGGACAACTCATTGGGGCGAAAAGGAGAGAAGAAGTGTTCTCACGGGTCCATGGAAACTGGTGATGACCAAGAAAGCTCAGAAAAGCGACGATTTTTCTGTTTATTTTGTGGCGAACGTTTCGTTCACCTGCCGCAGGAAGACTGGATCCAGTGTCTAAGTTGTGAGGAGTGGGCTCATGAGGCATGCACTGACTACAGCGGGGAGGATAGAGGCACTGGGAGGATGCATATCTTTGTGAATCTTGCATTTAGATGCCTGAAATATTATCGATAAGACCATTTTATTTTTGCAAGCCTTGAACGCAAGATTATTTTGCCTTGATCAGACCCAATTGGGTCCATGGAAACTGGTGATGACCACGAAAGCTCAGAAAAGCGACGTTTTTTCTGTTTGATTTGTGGCGAACGTTTCGTTCACCTGCCGCAGGAAGACTGGATCCAGTGTCTAAGTTGTGAGGAGTGGGCTCACGAGGCATGCACTGACTACAGCGGGGAGGATGCATATCTTTGTGAATCTTGCATTTAGATGCCTGAAATATTATCGATAAGACCATTTCATTTTTTGTGTTCTAGGGGAGTGTTCTAGGGCCTCTCCTATTCTTGATTTATATAAACGACATTGCAAACAATGTCGTAAGTTCAATTCGTATGTTTGCAGATGATGTAGTGATTTACCGACAGGTCCGCGAACTGGGTGACTGCGCTAGGCTGGCTGATGATCTTGCTAAAATAAACAGTTGGTGCGACAGATGGGATATGAAAATCAATGTTCATAAGTCCAAGGTGCTGCCCTTTGGAAACAGGCCAATACCTTTCGATTATTCAGTTGGAGGCACTCCGTTGGAAGTTGTTAGTCGCTTCAAGTACCTGGGTGTGCTGTTCACAAATGACTTTAGTTGGTCGCCGCATGTCAGTGAAGTTGTGAAAAAAGCATCTATAACGGTAGGCTATATCATGCGAAATCTTTCAGGTGCCTCAATTGATCACAAAAAGCGTGCGTACGTTACCATGGTCTTGCCCATTCTTGAGTATGCCTGTGGTGTGTGGAATCCTTCCAAAGTGTCCGACATTCAGGCATTGGAGAGTGTACAGCGGCGAGCGGCCAGAGTCATAACAGGAACTTATGATCGCTTTTCCAGTGTCACTGCTCTACTCAATATGCTTAAGCTCCCAACCCTAGTTAGCAGACGTCGTGATCATTGTCTCAAATTGTTCAGTGACATTGTTCTTGGCAACGTTGACTTTCCGTTACCCACCTGTTACCATATCAAATCCGTTCAGAGAAGGACCGATAATGGTTCGAGTTTTAATATCCCTGCTGCCAGACGCAATGTTTATCAAAATTCTTTTTTCCCACAGATTATAGCTGTCTGGAATAGCCTTCCCCGTAGCTCGCCTTTTATCATCAATGCAGTTGCAAGAGCGGACGTTTAATCATTTTTAAAATCACTCCTTTATTCGTATTCAACTCTGTCGCACCAACTGTTGTGGTTTTCTTACGTTTCCTGCCAGCCATGGTTGTTTTTAATTAATTTAATCTTGATGTGTTTTTTGTTTTATGCAAATTTTTATGACAATCGCTATTTGCGTGTTTATAACAGCACCAATCCCTTGTGTCTGTTTTTTGAAAAAATAAATAAATAAATAAATAAAATAAATTTTTGCAAGCCTTGAACGCAAGATTATTTTGCCTTGATCAGACCCAATTGGACTCAGACGACATTTTTTGATTTGGACCTGTCTTTTTTTTATCTCTGTGGCCCACAAAATTCTTTGGTGACAACCGAGAATATCAACCTTTTTACTTCGCTTTGTCGGTAGGCAACTATGTCTACCTAGCTGGGTCTATTTCTATTCTAGTTTTGTGATGTTGTCATAATTGGCCCAACATCTCGCTACAGGCCAACGTTATTGAAACCTTGCCAAAGAGGCTCAAGGTTTGTTTGGATTGGCTCAATTTGGCCTTTGAGACCAGAAACCTCTTTTCTGTCAAATTTTTGTATCTTTAATTCAGATTTTGAGCTGCCGTTATCATTTGACGCTTTGCTTTAGGCCTACAAGGTCGAAAATAAAATTCTATTATGCTTTCGCCTACTTTGGTTCTCCTGTCCGATTTTGCCCCGTTGATTGTCCGGTGTTGCCCCACCAGTGGGGCAACACCGGACAAACGAGGTTCTCCTATTCGTTGATATCTGCTGATAAAAATTGCGTAACAAATTGTGTTCGCTGTCAGAAATTGGAAAGCCAGATGATCAGCCTTCGTTACAATGTCGAAAATTTTGGCATAATCGTTCAAATAGGAAAGTTACAGGACCAAATACAAAAAGTGTCCGGCTTTGCCTCACTCTCCCCTATCAACATTTAGGCTCATCTTCCACTGGGCACAACCAAATTTCGATCGCACTAAGATCGCTTTGAAGCGACTCGCAGCACTCAGGGCCGTCTATCCGACGACAAAGCACTGCGTTGTCCTCAAAGAGACGGATCGAGCTAAAGAGGCCCTCGGACATATCATTTTAGAGAACAACATCAGAAAAAGTAGCGGCCCCAAAACACTGCCCTGAGGGCCGCAGAAGACACGTCAAGACTGGTCGACTTCACCCCAGAAACAGACACATGGTGGGAGCGGCCCTCTAAAAATGAACAAATGAGGTTTATCAGGCAGGAGGATACGTTTAGCTTCATCAATTTCAGGATTAGCAGCTCATGGGGAATTAGGTACATCAAATTCTTTTCTGAAATCAAGGAAAACGGCGTGAACAAATACCTTCTCATCAAGTGAGCGCAGAATGTCGTCACTGAGAGAAATGACCTGCAGTTCACAAGATAAGCCTCTACGAAAACCAAACTGGTGACAATGAAAAAAATAAATTGACTCTAAAAAATTTAAAAGTTGGCTTTGCAAAATTCGTTCTATATACAAGTTTTGAACACAGACAAGTTAAAGAAATCGGACGGTATCCTGTAGCAAAGCTGGTCTCTGAACCTCTTTTAGCGACTGCATGGGATAACAGTTTCCTGTTTCCACTCTGACGGGAATTCGCCCAACATAAACATTTTTTCAAAAAGACGGCGATCGGAGCGGAAAGAGGCAAGTAAGCTCTTTTCAGAGCCTCCCTGGAACTCCATCCGGCCCAGCAGCTTTTTAGGTTTGATCTTTTGGAGAAGTCGAAGGATACCAAAATGGTCAAGTTCATTTTGTAGCATCCACCAGCATTGACCTCAAGCTGGGATGCTATTTCAAACTCAATAATTTTTGGCCTCTCACACGTCATTTCAGGCTGCCGAGTTGGTAGGCATTCTATCGGTTTCGCTGATAACAACCTGGTTCGATACCGCTCATGAAATCGGCAAGTCTGCACTTCCAGATCGCCAGCGAAAACTTCATTTCATTTTCGAACCTGCCGCACGACAAGGCAGAAGCCCAGTGCAATGGGTGCGAGTTCAGTGTGCAATTTTTAGGGTTAGGTGGTGTTTGGTTTTACCTCAGTTTTCTATTCCAACTCACTACACAGCACAATTCTTTAGGCTTTCTGGGCAGAACTTTGCGCCCATGTTTGTCTTTCAGGCATAATATCTAAGCCCTTTCGTTTTTGGAACAACATCACAACCCCGAGGAATCACAAACTTCTGTCGGGGGTAAGTTGTTGGGTTGTCGGTCTTGACTGTGGCAGTGACTGTTTAGATAACGCACGGCATTCGGGTTCAGAGGAAGTCCTTTGTAAGATCAAGCAAAAAAGCCACTGGTTGTCATGGTATTATCTTAGGTTAATTTCACGGGTTTTACTGATGATGGCTTTCACGGAAGTTCAACAGTCTCTGATTAGTTTCCAATGGAATTCCTTTACTGAATCATTCACTGTTCTGAATTTGGGATTGATTCTTTCACGGAACTCCTTCATATGTTGCACCTACTCGATGAATTCGTTTATTGAGTTCCCATGACTTTTGCCATAACGTTTCCACGGAATTTGCTTCAATTGTTACAACAGTGAGACAGACTGGGAGGTGCACTCTTTTGAAACCTCAGTGAATTCCAAGCTCGGCGTCACATTCATTGACATCTGTTTTACACTCGCACATTTCGGCAAATATCACAAGAGGGTTTTCAAACCCTTTCTCTATTTTCAGTTGTTATTTTGGGGACTGACTACTGTCCTTTTTCTTTCCAAATCATTTCCACTGCGGGTGATATTCGGGAACCTTCGATCACCGTCATCATAAGGCAACCTTGTCGAGGGCAAAAACTCTCAAGTGCAACAAAAGACTGCGCAGTGCCAAAGTTATTTTAGTGTGTTTCATTTGTATTGTCTTTCACTCGATAATTTTTCTCTTTTTAGTTTTATTCATGTTTTCATTGTCATTTAACTTATTTCATTCTCTTTTTCATTCATTCCACTCGTTTAATTGGTCAGTTTGTTATGCCGGTGATAGTTTAATATAGGCATCTTGCTCCAGAAAACATACCGATCGTTTCAATTAGGAGAGTTCAGATAGAAAACGCTATTATTTGATCAAAGGGATCAGTGGTCAGGGAGCCATCTGATGCTTTTCTCAGGGATGACAGAGTTTTGCCACCACGCAGAGATTTCAAGTGCCTCCAAAAAGGACGAGAGGCGTTTGATGCAATGGCGGAAGGGAGAAACTTGCTCTGAAGATCACAATTTACTCTGGTGGAAAGAGCTCTAATGTCAGAGTAACGGGAAAGATCCTTAACTGATCCCCTTTTAAGCTAACGGGAATTTGCGACCCGCCTCTGCTTCAGGAGTTTTTTCAGTGTATGATTGACCTATAAGGGAGATTATTTTTCTCTATCTTTTTTTTGATTGGGATAAATTTCAGACAAATCAACAGTAACGTTTTGAACAGTGGCCAGGCATCGTGCACCGAGAGGTCGGAAAACCTTTGTCTAAACCTAAAGAAAATTTCCGAAGCAAAATCCTCTATGAACGGCCAATTAGCCTGGTTGTAAAGTGCATAAAAAGTTGTTGCTTTTTTAAGGTTTGCTCCAGCACAAGCTTATCCGGCCATATCATTTTCACGGCCTCATGGTCTGAAACTACACCAAGTTGTAAATTTATTTGGCAGTTGTTAAGGACAAGATGAAGTCTTGACACATCTTAAGTCTTACTTTAACTGAAGAAAAGGTTCAGATATTCTGTGTCTAGATACGGCACACACAAAGCTGACACGTTCATTGGGTGGAGTGTATTATGTGGAATCTATTCTGGAACCCTTCTAAGCAGAGCTACCTATTGCCATCACAGCTTAAGGGGCCATCCAGGAAGAGTAAGGGCTGGCAGGACTGGCCACTTGCGCTCACACCAATCTTTCTCATCTCCTACCTAATTACATGCCTACCTACTTACCTCCATCCAGGCCACAGTCCCCTTATTCCTTTATCCCTTCGTCGATTCTTATCTTATTCTTGTTCATAGACTATTTGATTTCTTATTATTTCAGAATTTGAAGTTCAAACACTCTCTCATACATAATTTGCTCAATCCAACTTTCATTCTCCTCCGCCCCTCGGTGGGTTGTCGACAACCCACCGAGGGGCGGAGGAGAATGAAAGTTTGATTGAGCATATTATGTATGAGAGAGTGTTTGAACTTCAAATTCTGAAATAATAAGAAATCAAATAGTCTATGAACAAGAATAAGATAAGAATCGACGAAGGGATGAAGGAATAAGGGGACTGTGGCCTTTCTTCCTCTCTTTCTTTCTTACTTCCTTTCTTTATTTCTTTCTTCCTTTCTTTGTTTCTTACTTCCTTTCTTCCTCTCTTTCTTTCTTACTTCTTTCTTTCTTTCTTTCTTTCTTTCTTTCTTTCTCTCCCTCGTCCTCTCCATTTTCATCACCCTCTTTCTCTCCTCCCTACCTACTTACCTACTCCCTACCTACTTACCTACCTAATTACCTACCTACCTACTTACCTCCATCCAGGCCACAGTCCCCTTATTCCTTCATCCCTTCGTCGATTCTTATCTTATTCTTGTTCATAGACTATTTGATTTCTTATTATTTCAGAATTTGAAGTTCAAACACTCTCTCATACATAATATGCTCAATCCAACTTTCATTCTCCTCCGCCCCTCGGTGGGTTGTCTTCAAATGTGGGCTAAATAACCGGCAATCTTAGGACGTCTAATCTCCACAGGTAGCAGCTTTCCGCTTCCAACTGGCGGCCCATCAGGCCTCACCTTGTGGGCTTCTTCGAATGGACATAAAGTGTCCGTCCAGACCTACGGACCCGACGATGCATGTCAGTCACAACAGAAAATCATCCCCACTGTTCATATAAGATCATCTTATGATCTATTCAAGAATCTCCGGTAACGATTGGAACAGTTTGTGGAAGTCGATGAACATCATTTTTGAACAAAAGATGCCAAGAGTTTCTGAAACTCTTGTGCAAAACAATTTATGAAACTCTGACATGGGTTTTTATTACGACACCCTTTATACAATGAAAATGCCAGGTCAGTAGAGACATATTCGTACTGCAGACATGCACCATGCCAAGGCAATTTTCTTTTCTGCTGGGTTATGGGCTACCTTTTGACGCGTCATTCAAATCAAATACGAATCTGAACCTGATGGAAATGCTTATGCAATTGGAGAGCCTTCGTGATGGAAGTGCTTATGCAATTGAAGTGCCTTGTATTTTCCATATGGTTCCACACTCTGATCATTTTATGGACATGTGTAACAAATTGCATTTTGGGCTTAATCAAATCACTCAGCAGATCCTGTGGATTACTTTTGTGATTCGATTTTAAGCTAACAAATTCGTGTATTCTTCATTCAAGTCTTTTGTTCGTCGCTTAATTTGTATTTTGTGCAATCCCAAACTGAATCATCAGGAACCTGTTGCAATTCGCAAAAATAGCTGACCTTGTTTCATATAATTGTATCAGCATGATTGTTGAGAAAGTAAAGAAAACATTATCGTTGATTTCAATAATTTATTAAGAATTCCATTTTATTTAAGGTTTTATTGCAATATCTACGGATGAAATGACAAAATTGGTGAGTTCCGTCTAATGAGAATTCAGGGTCTGACTTCCATCAGCATTGTTGGCAAAAACAATAAAAGAGATTAATCAAGTGACCTTACTCAGCAGTTTAAATATAGTAACAACGAGCAGTTTCAATCAAAGCGGACCGAAAATTTTGGTAGCCGTTTTCGCCAAAAGCGGCCTTTTCGCGGCCCATCGTCGTCATGTTTTCGATCGGCTCTGTCCGCAGCCATCGATTGGAGCATTTTCAGCAGTAATTACACCATTTTAAGACCATCAAATCTTGAGCATCGCTGTAAATTGAAATAACACCTGGTAACGACATATCTCCTCTCTGAAGAAATGGGTAATTTCCAGCATTTTAGTAACTTCATTTTCATTTTTATCGACACAATTTCTAAACCAAAGTGGCCAAAACTTTAACCCGCGTAAGGGTGCCGTTGTGAGATATTCGTTAGAACTCAGCGTGCTATAGTATGGTGTCATCGCGCAATCAAGAGGTGTACGGAATAAGAGTTCGTTGTTGTAGCAAAGTTATGAACTCTTTCCTGGCTTTCTTTATATTTATTCGTTCTATTACGTTTAAATATTAATTATTCAGAGCAGTGCCTTCTCATCACGATTTTCGCAATCAGCATAGCACAACTCATGATGAGCTTTTTATGCCCAGCCTTCTTTCCGTTATAAACTTACTTTCCGTTTGTAAAACTGAATTCATAATCGGCCAACTGAGTTTGTGATCGGCACACACTGCAACCCGAAGTGACAGCGGATTCAACAAAATTTGCTGTGTTGAAAGAGCAGAGAAAGGGCTGAAATTGGGCATGATTCAAAATTAGACCCTCTAACAAATGCATTTTTAAAACGTACCTATCCTTCAAGTTTTGAGACAACTGGGAGGAATATTGAGAGTCGTAACACCCTTCAAATGCTGTGCAGGAATTTTTACAATCTTCCCGGAGCGGGTGACAATTCCTCGGAAAGGTTCAGAAATTAAAAAAATTCCTCACACTACAAGTGGAGAGGTATCAGTTGGAAACTTTTGATAACAGCATGTTTTCATTTGGGAGTGCGTTACCTTGCTTTTTGTCTCCCTTCAAGTTGGGCATTCGGGAAAACGAAATTCTGTGTAGGCACTCGTTTCCACATACCCCAGTAAACCTATAACCTGTATTTCAAATTAACAAGCCAGATATTTGCGACGGAGAGGTAATTTTCAGAAAAGTATTGAAAGCGAAACGTCTCGATGCGTGTCTGCCAGCTTTGATTTGACCCAGGAAAGTAACAGAACGAGAAGCGACAATTTATTACCTTGATTCATTGATGTATGGTTGCTAGTATTTCCGCTCGTATTTTTTGGTTCCGTGTCAAAAATTTCTCGAAATGGTTAGTTTTTTCTACTTTTCTTTTTTCAAGCATAGCTCTATGTTCGTGTGATGGATTTAGTAAACCAGATTTGTTTTATTCAAAAGCAATGAAGTTTAAAAAAAAGTTATGCAGGTTCAAAAGCTCCAAAACAAAAGCTTAAAAGCTTCAAAGCGTCATTCATTGAAAATGCTGTCAAGTGGCCGAAAAAAGGTGTCGTTTGAATTTTTATTCCGCAGCTCCGGTTTTGACCTGGCTTTCATTATTGATGGAATTCTGATTTCCATCTGAAAACTGATTTCCGTCCAAGCATATTTGATAGTGCTATTTTTTTGTATCCTCAAGTGGAATTCGACTTGGAGCTTGTGCTACCGAAATGTGCGGTCAAAGGCAGCAATGTTAACAATCAAAACTCTTCAAAAATATTCTCGCCGCACTTTTCTCATCTGTCTGACAAAAAATTCCCAAATAAGTTACTCTGCGGGGGAACATTCCCTTGTTTATGATTGAAGTTTGCCTGCCTGCGCAAAATGTGATCAGGTCCTCGTGGCTAACGGAGCCGTCGTGTCTGACAAATTGACCAGCGAATGAGCTCCGTCTGTTGTTGGGAGGTTAACTGTATGCCTGTAAAAGGCAATGTGTATAATGTCGAAAATAAGTGTACGAACCGTAGTTTGAGGAGATGTCTTTAAAGAGGTATAGTTTTTGGATCCAGTGAAGAGTTTGAATAGACAGAGTCAATAGTTTGAAGAGGTTATATCTCTTCAATCTACGGTAAGCAATGCACATGTTTTCGTTTTGTGACCTTTTACAGAGTTGCTGCAGCACCTTTGGCACGGACTGCAGTCCATTGCCGTGTTGTGCAGCATCAGTGCGGATTACACTTTTGCTTCTTCTGTTCGTTTTCGACACCTAAATCTTTCCATCGTCAATAAAAGTAGCGACGACTTTCCTCCAATCAGTGTATTCAAGGAGTTGTTAAACCATCCTCAAACAGCCAACTGCACCAGAGTTGCTCTTCTGCACGATGGCGCAATTGACCACGACAAATTCAATGATCTGATAATTGAAATATCCTCATTGGGAAAGAATGTCATGTTTTACGAGTTTCGTGGACGTCCACCGTTTCAATATGTGACGGTGAAACAAAGGGACACTTTATTTGAAATTGGCAAGCTCTCCCAAATTTTCTTTTCAGGACTTAAACGAATTCATAATAAGGTCTTAGCATGAGGCAAAGTGCCAATTTCATTTAGGGCTACACACGATCTGTTATTAATCTTTCATTTTCACGAAACGTGTCCATTCAAATAAGAAATAAATTTTTACTCCTCCTCCTTTGGTATTAAGGAAGCGTCAATGATTGGAAGGCCTGGTCAAGGATCATACAGAAAGTTATGTGTTTATTTACACCACTTCAAACAATTTCTAGACATGTATTAACAAAGGTCTGGGGTCACATTGATTGAGGTTTCAGTTTCCGGACAATTTACCTCCAAAAAAATTATCTGGAAGAGTTGGAGGTTTTTACGCCGTTAAAAGTTTGCGACTTCGACCTGTCAAGCAAGGCGTCAACTCCTAGGTAGTTCCTTTGCAAGGTGCAGGAAAATATAATAATTGAATACAATTTCCTCCTCATTGTGCAATTGCATCCACTTACGAGTGTTCATTCCTGGTCAACACTAAATGTTGTGAAAAACTTTGCGAATTTCAAATTGTACGTAGAAAGATGTCCTTCCGCGAAACTTTTCCTTATACAGGGTGTCCCGTAAATCAACCACCGAAATTTCACAATAGATTCCCCAGGACCATATAAATCGAAAATAATGAGTGGAAAAAATTGATCCGACTCCCCATTACTGAGTTATGCCCCCCCAAAACCCCCCAAAATGGATCCTTTTGGGGTATTCATGGGGGAGGTAAGATTTCACCCTAGAACAGTCAAATTTTTGGGACAGGTTCTATGTAACGAGTAAAACAAAAACTGTTCAGTGACTAAAAACCGTCCGAGCCTCCAATTCCACGCAATGCCCCCCCAAAAATCCAAAAAAGCCCAATTTGGGGTTGTTTTGGGGAAACTGAGATATGGGGAATGTGGGTTGTAGTATTAAAGCCATTTTTTGTAAGCTGATTCCCAAAGATACACGGAATAAAAAATGTTCAGTGGACAAAAGTCCTACGACCCTTCATTTCCACGCAGTCGCCACTGAAATACCGTTGAAAAGCTTCTCGTTCCCAGGGGGCTTCGACTGTTGCCATGGTGACGGTCAACATCACCATGGAAACAATCGTAGCCCCCTGGGAACGAGAAGCTTTTCAACGGTATTTCAGTGGCGACTGCGTGGAAATGAAGGGTCGTGGGACTTTTTTCCACTGAACATTTTTTATTCCGTGTATCTTTGGGAATCCGCTTGCAAAAAATGGCTGTAATACTACGACCCACATTCCCCATATCTCAGTTTCCCCAAAACAACCCCAAATTGGGCTTTTTTGGATTTTTGGGGGGGGGGGTATTGCGTGGAATTGGAGGCTCGGACGGTTTTTAGTCACTGAACAGTTTTTGTTTTACTCATTGCATAGAACCTGTTCTGAAAATTTGACTGTTCTAGGGTGAAATCTTACCTCCCCCATGAATACCCCAAAAGGGTCCATTTTGGGGGGGCATAACTCAATAATGGCGGGTCGGATGAATTTTTTCCACTGATTAACTTCGATTTGTATGGTCCTGAGGAATCTATTCTGATATTTATGGGGGTTGATTTACGGGACACCCTGTATGTACAGAAATGCATTTTTCCCCATTGCATACATTTCGGCGTGGGAATTAACAAATGCTGCCAATTTCAATTCTGGGGCTTGGAGGACATCTTCAGAATTCAAATCGGAATCAATCTTACATTTTTGTGAAAGAAATGAAGGGTATTTATGAATTTTTACAATCGCGATATTTTTAAGGGAAATATTCACATTTTAACACAACATAAAAACTATGTTACATTAAGTTTCTTGGAGTCTTTGTCCAACTTCCCTTGAGGGCTGCCCATGGAACCCCGCTAGTGTCCGCTATCTACCCAGACTGCAAGGCACTTGTGACGCAACACACAATTTTTTTCCAATCCTCCATTTTTTTCCAATCCTCCATTTTTTCGCTCATCCCCCAGTGGCGCTTTTCGCGGTTATTGTCCTCCGATTCAAGTAATAACCACGAGTAAAGTACGATTGTATTTTTCAATGTCGCATTTCCCGCGGCACCCCGCATCAGACTATGTCAAATTTAAACTGTAGGTATCTATGACTTACTCTCCTTATTGGAACCTATATCAGAACTTGTCGTTTACCAACAATGATGTCAGTCAGATTAGTTTAGTTACGGTTTTTGGCCGATTTTCCAAACTTTACCAACCCGAGAGTACACTCGAGTGGCTCTGATAGTTGTTACAGAAATATTTATCTCTTTCCATGTCTAAAATGCAAAAAAAGCTGTTGGTCGAATTACAAAGAAAATTGGGAATAAACAAATCAACATCTGGTTCAGCTAGAAATTATGAACGTAAGCCAGGCTCTGGGAAAACTATGGCCAATAATTGAATTTTGCGCATACCAATTCATTTAATCTCAATAAAAAGAAATACTGCAAGGGGATGAATCACTGTTACTAAAGCACTGTTATGACACAATACCTTGACACAACACATGACGCATTTACACAATGCGAGAAACAGATTGAGCTGTTGACACGCAGGCTTATTAAATAAGTGAATGAAATTGCTACTTGCAAAACTTGAGTAAAAATCGGTTGTAATGTTCGTTCTTATGCCGGCACAAACATCAGCTGCTTCACACAGGGCCATCTTGTCCAATAGGCACAAAGGCACTGCCTAGGGGCGAAATGGATTTGGGGGCGAAATTATTTGGCATTCTCAAGAAGAATATGTAATTTTGGGCATTTAGCTGCAGAAAATGCATGAAGAAAATATTGTTTTTATTTTCCGAGGTGTCCTCGCTCCAAGGAGAAAATTGACTTTAGCTCAAAACTTCATCTTTCTGTCAAGCCTATGCCAAGTGAGTACATATCTTCCATTGCTGTGGTTTTCTGAAAACCGTAGAGGTAGGTTAATAGCCGATGCAGCTTTTTGGTGGGGTTGGATTTGCGGTGCGCAGCATCAAAATTCTTACAGATCAGGACAACTCATTCATCAGCGCTTGTGATTTTTTTGAAGTTTGTTGCCACCACATCGTTGATGTGAGCACTTGAGAACCCATATCCTGCACCAATTATATCGGCCAAGTGACGGGGCAACAATTTACTCATACCTCAAATTTAACTAAATTCTGTTGCGTCTGCTGAATAATGACAAGGAAATGAACCTGAATTGCAAAAATCCGAGATCATTTTTCGATTTCGATCACCATCTGCATACCTACTGCGGAAACTTTACGAATGCATTGAATTCAACTGATGTTTTGACTGAATTCCAATACTGGCAAAGGGAAAGGTTCCAAAATTGGGCTGAATACATTCCTGAAATCTAACTAGAATTTCTGCATGGGATCTGGCCTTGCTTTTAAAACACGAACCTGATCAGCGTTGTGGAAAAAAATCTCGCTCCAACTTGGCAAAATATGGAAATGAAGCCCAGCTTAGCATTTGAAATTCAAGCATTAGTTAAATTATTGTATTGAAGCATTTTGTTGTAATCGCTACCAGAGTGAGAATAATAAAATCAATAATGCGGGCACAAACTGTTATTGTAGCCACTGAAATTTTTTCGTCGATGAGCTTTTCGTCGACTTGTTTGCACAAATCGACAGATCTAAAGGTAAAATTTTAAGTTTTTGCAAATGTTGGTTACAACCAATTTTTTTATTTGTTTTATACCTTTTCTGACATAAACCAGTGCTGCAACATTGAAAATTTTGCCTTTCCCCAAAATTTAAAGAAATAAGGTGGGATTTTTCTTTTTACACGACAGGGGGCGGGTGGCTACAGTGGGGGCGAAAACGCAAACCTGCCTTCAGACGAGAAATAGTTTAAGATGGCCCTGGCTTCACATCAACGCATAAAATAATTTTGATTTTCGCTAAATGATACACCACGCATTTTCCCTTTACCCTCAAAAAACCACCCGAATCTTAATTCCACCACAAATGGAGAATAAAGAGACGTGTGAAAACTTTAAAATAGTCGCAAAGGACCTGTTATTTCAAGAACACAGTCTTAAATGGCCGACAAAAAATAATGGACAGAGTAAAGAGTGAGCAAATTTCGGTTCCAGTTTTTATCTGAAAAACTTTCCCGTTCTGTTGCCGGAGTGAATTGAATGAGTGATGGGACTGGTTTGCCAATGCCAATATTCTGTAACACCTGTCTGATATACTCGTATTTTGTGATGCAGCAGGACGTTTTGGTGCAGAATGAAGGCTGTTAGGGCTCGTCTTCAGATGCATGCTCACGCTCACCTCGGCTGCTCGGATAGCATTCCCGTAATTCTCCGAAACAGGTTCCAGTGTCGCACCGCCATCCCCTTTAGAGTGGCATTTCGATCCCATTCGGAGTTCACAAGAAGTATTTTGATGATTGTGTTGGTTGTGATTTTCTTTTTTCTATTTCTTGAGATGAACAAGTGGGCAATCCAGGGATATTCCGGGGCACATGAGAAAGCTTTCAATTGGGCAACCACTTCTCTCCAGGCGGCTGACTGTCATTGTTTATCGTAATGGTCAGTTTCCACAATGAAACACCAAACACTCTCACCAACCTCCGCACTCACCAAAAATGCAAGTGACAGACCCAAAATTTAGGAGTCAAGGTCCTGTCGGTCACAGGAATGGCATTCTTCCACCAAAGGGTGAACAACTATGCATCTTTCGGCGGGAAACTGCGATGTCTTTGTGCACTATAATTTCGATAACCATCAGCTCTGAAACCAGGTACAAAACAAGTTCCAGCCTTCTCTGAATGTCAGTAAAAATAGGTAACCCGGGATACCGACGACCTTGAAATGACCTTCAACATCCGGGTCATGACCTTGAACATCCGGGTCAATGACCCGGATATCCGGGTCAATGACCTTGAACATCCGGGTTGCATACTTTCAGGGGCAAATGAGTCATCGATGACGTCATTAATGACGTCATCCCCTGATCGTACGTGAGGTGCC
>JASGXE010007842.1:0-19283 GCA_030068105.1 Sinentomon sp. SZTP_YWyxl
TTTACACCTTTTTTGGAAAAGCCCAAGCGATCTTCGCGGCCCACTACTTTTGAAATCAGTCCTTCGTCCTTACAACTAATCGGAATTTTATGTTTTCTTTTTATGGCAGTGATTCGTCGGACGCAAGGTGCTTGAGCATTTACGACAGGATGTGAATTAAACGATAATTTTCTTTGGCGCTGCGCACAAAAGATTGTAATCAAATTATTCGGTTGTAGAGGGAGGCACCACATATAAGCAAAAATTTTCGCTTCTTTTCTTCGCAAATCCAGATTTTTTTCCTATGAAATTACGTTGTTACGTGAAGTGTTTTCCTTACTTTACGTAAGCTAGACTTTCCAGCTCTGGTTTGGGCCTGCTTTCTGGCCAAACATGCTGATGTTAACCCAGGAACGAACCACAGTTGAGCCTAATCGCACCAGGGCCATCACGGTAGCAGCAAAATGAGCAATCGGCACGGTTTGCCGTGAAAACCAAGGATATGCTGAAAAAATCCAAGCAAAAATTATGCAAAATTTGATTTGCTTTGAAGATGTAGCCTGTATTTCTTAAAATGAAATAAGGAAACGCAAAAGAGAAATTGCCACGTCCGTGCGCCTGCCATTTTGTTTCTCCATCCAGGGCATGCCAATCAAGCCACCTTAAAACTCCACATATTTCTTTAAACGGTTTCGGAAAATCTGGACAGAACCAAAACATGGAAGCAGTTTGCAATCGATCCCATCGAACCTTGATGGGGTGTCCTTCATCGCTATGTGAAAGTGGTAGCACTGCCGCCAAACTTGCGACTTTCGTATTGCCAACACTGGAATATGCATAACCTATCTGGGATCCTTGGTACCTACCCATGTTTTATCACTCCCTATGGAGAGGATGCAGCATGCAGCTAGGCCAAAATATTTCCTATGAATTCTCACTCCGTTCAAGTGTGTCGGCCATTGCTTGGCTTGGCTGGAATAAAACAATGATCGGTTCGCCACAGCTTACCTTCTACGCACACATCATGGGATCCATTTTCAAGATTTCATCCGGAATAGGACTTTCTTCAAAACCCTCTTTCAGTGAAACATTTGACAATGGAATGCACTCTCTTCATCCCATCGTCAAGCCCATCCAACTTTGCACATCACGATGATAACTCCTTTTTAAAATGGCTTTTAATTTTTAACGTGTGATGACATGCATTGAACACGATGTTTTTCGGGCAGAATGTTTTCGCAATAATGCAAACTAACTTTGAAGCAAAAATCAAACATTGCCATTTTAGTGGGCCAAAACGTTCACAATTTTTTTTACAATATAGACGAAAGCCAAGAAATTTAGTGCAGATTTAAGAGAATTATTTGAAACCTGTTTCGTAGTTCCACAAAGCACAATTTGTCTGATCAAGAATGTCACCTAAAATCTATCGCATGGCGAAAAATACCTTCGCATTTCTATTGCACGATCTCAAGGAACGGCTGCATGGTACAAACTGAATGTGTGCAATTTTCTTTTGATGGAGCAATTTTCTTTTTTCTTTCGCCGAAACATCTTGTTGTACTCGTACATTGAGGAGGCAACTCCTAAAATATTGGGATTTCATTCAATTCAATTCAAAATAATGTTGGTTGTTGGTGATCGTTTTTTCTGTCTCGGTTGGCTTGACTGATTTCCTCAATGGAGATTACCTTTTTATTCTCATTTTTGTAAGAAAATGGGATATGACCAAAAAATTAGGTCAGCAACAACACATACCTACCTATACGAGTACAATGGGTTTCCAAACCATGTCAAGAGCAAGAAAGTGATGGTGATGAACTTCATCAAGATAGTGAAACCGAAAACCAGATTCGGTGTGAATTTTTCTTTGCATCGCGATACCACAAAATGAGAGGAAAAATTGGGATTTGGTCTGGGTGTTATTAACCATTTTCCCATCAATCTCTTGGTCACCGGATCCACAAACGTCATGGTGCAATGCGCATCGTATAGTCGGATACGTGTGTGCTGAATCAACGTTAGAGGAACTACTAAAGTCATTTTTTCACATAATAATGCATGCATTATTCACACCCGCCGGCCTTTTCACAGGGAATTCCTTAACTCATGATCTGAAGAAAATAGTCCGACACAACGGGACGTGCGATTTTTGAATGAATTTGCCTATATTCCTGTGGTAGTGCTCTTCGCGTTGGTAATTTATTTTTGCATAAACATGGATTTTCTAAAGCCGAAATGCAGATACGTATTCCCTTGAGTCGAACGCCACATTTTTGTCAATCCATCGCGTTTTTGTTATTCTCTCCTTTTTTCAGAATGAGCTGTTCATGGAATGTTCAATGTTTTTCAAAGTTGCAGGAAAAGCGGCGTTCATTTGCTTGCGGATGTGCTGAGAATGGAGTCATGGTCCTCTATTTACCTTCAATTCTTGACCCTTTTTATAGGCAAATTTTTAAACAACTAAATTTTGGGAAAGATTATTAAAACATATGTACGAACTTCCTTACCCGCAAATGGAATGTGCGTCTATCCATCTTAAAACACATTTTTCTCGTGCGAATATGAGTAAAATTATGCAGTTTTGATACGAAACACTTCACAGGCCTTTCTCTACCTGTTGAAATTTAAACTTGTTTTCTCGCTTTTAGGAGAACAATATTTTGCGGCCGCTGCCATCAAAGCAATATTCCATGTTTAGTTCGGGCTTTATATCTATTGCACCAAATCACGGAATTTTCTGATCCTTTTTGGTCTCTAACCTGCCCTTTTTCAGAAAGTATAGGTCTTTTATAACTTCATGAAATCTCTCATTTTTTCTTGTCCTTTGAACTATAATTTTCAAGGCACAATACATTTTGTCAGACACCAATACAGATACCTGATCTGTCCGATACCTGATCTGCCATGCCATTGCAATTATACGTTTTTTCTGTTTGCCAGGGGGCACTTCATTTAAATGCAATGGATTTGTTGTTCCTTGCAAAGGCGAATTTTGAGTCATATCGGAGGACAATCTGCGATGGAAAGATCTCATGCCTCAAGCGCAGAGATCTCCCAGAATCTCGATGCAAGCAAAATCAAAACCATCAGCAAGACGGACGGTGGCGTCCTCATATATTCGATCCTTTTCGTCTGTGGCCTTCTCGCCCGATTCCACCAACGACAGACCATGCAGGCTTACACTCATAGAAAAAACAGGAGCTAATAAGGACCTTTAAGGGTTCTTGAGTTTGCAACACCAGGGGCCACCTCAAAGGTTCTTCATAGTACTCTCATTATGAGGGTATTTTAAAGATCCCTCAATTGGAGTGACTTCGGTCAACCCTCAATGTGGCTTTTTGGATCCTCCAGGGTTTTTCTCCATCCATCGTGGCCTTATGGCCACTTTGCCAGTTCATTTATCGTCCCCAAGTGGTCCTTCATAGAACCTTTTTGGCGGCGTTCATGACACTCTTCGAGGCCTTTCAAGATCCCTCGATGGTTATTAATAGAACCAACCAGGTGGTAATGTTGGCACTTTTTAGTGTCTGTGAAGATCCCTCAGTGGTCGTTCGGAAAACCTACAGGATGGCACTGCGGCCACTTTGCCGTTCCATTCAACATCCTTCGGTGGTTGTTCATACATCCTCATATGTGGCATTCCATCCACTTCGCCATTCTATTCAAGTTCCATCGGTGGTTGTTCATAAAGGGTTTACTTTTCCAGAATTTTACATTGCGATAATTTGATGTTAATTTATGTTCAACAAAGTGTTTTTAAAACGTTAGTCTTCCAACCTTTTAACTTCTAGACGAAAGAACAATCATTTTTTGATCCAAAATTGTGCTGCAAAAATAAATTTCATATATTCCATGCAAAACAATCAAACAATTGGCTGTGCCATTGTCGACCTCGGTCCTCGATTTCCGCCATGGTCGCCAAACCTGAACTTGAAATATATTTGTCTTCTGAAACTTCATCGTTAAGTTTACGAAGGTTCAGAAGGCAAACATATTTTTGTACGGGTTTGGCGACCATGGCGGAAATGGAGAATTGGGCCATGGCGAGAAGCGGCGACAATGGCACAGCCACGTTTGATTATTTTCGCATGAAACATGTGAGGTTCATTTTTGACGCACAATTTTGGGTGTAAAAATGAAAGGCCTCCCGATTTGAAATTAAATTTCGAAAACTCCCGTTCAAAAACTATTTTGTTGCACAGAAATTAACTGTAAACTGTCGCAATGCAAAATATCCGGCTCAGCATACGTTTCTTGCGAGGAGGATGCTACTGTAGGTCCCAGAGATTTTGAACATAAGCAACCTACCCTATAACAACTATCCTAGCCCTACCTATCATCCTAGCCCTACCTACAATCCTAACCCTAATGATTATGTCCAAAAAATCTGGGACTTTGAAGCACATCCTTCAATCGAGGAGAAACGCATGTTGAGCAACCAGCGCAAGAATCAGACTGAAGACGCGATTGCACCACGATGACCGACACTCAGAACCCCAAAGAATGCACCCAACGCCAGAGAGAGAGAGAGGGAGGGAGGGAGAGGCAAAGATGCTCTGTCAATATAGGTATATTAAACACATTATGAAGTACATTTTAAATTGGGGTCGACATTCCATTCCATTGTTAAGCAACACCATGCTTTGACATGGTTGCCATCGACACATCCTTCCGCACTACTTGAATTTGCTGCTCATTGTGGAGTCACGACATTGATCTGTTCAATTGGCCAAAGAAAAAAAATCCGGTTTGCTTGAAACCCAGCATGCACATGTGCAGGTGGCCATTTGAGCAACAATTGGTTCTCCCAATTCGACTTGGATCCATACACTTCAGCTAAGATCCGGCTAAAAGTGGTTTCACTGTTGCTTCTGGATTCGCCAAGCCACATCAAGGGTGTTTTAAAGACATTTCCTATATGCATAAGACTTCATATAGCATTGAGCGTTTCTGCGTCCACCTTTTCACCAAGAACCCTCATGGGTGCTTTCGTAGCTCCTTCGCTGACGATTCCCCAAGATTGCTACCTTCATAGCGCCTTTTTCTGGCTAATTCCAAGTCAACCCATCTCAGAGGTCGTAATTTACCACCTAAAATTGATGAAGTGTCCAAAAAGATCTTCCGACTCCTTCAAGAACCCTCATTTTTTGAATTTTTAGTCAAGGGTTGAACATATCCACTTTCATGCCTTCAAGCACCATTGAGGGATATTTATAGTACCCGAAAACATGGTCGATTTCTATCAGTGTAGGATGGAATAACATATATTCATGGAGGGAGAAATATGAAACAAAACAAATCAAAGCCGAACCAAACAAAAATTGTCGGAATAATATTTTTCTGGTGAAAATAAGGCCACGAATATATTATTCAACTTCAAATATCGAAAATGCCAATGTTGGAAAATCCATGGGATATTTCCTTGGAAATATTTTCGCTTCAAATAAACATCCGAACAGGGCGAGTAAATAAAGCAACAAAAATGAATCTGCGAGGGATGTACGAGAAGGCAAAGGCGGGAACGGAACTGCAGGCGAAGCAGGAAAACCTTCCCCATTTGCTGTCAATCATTGCACCCCATTTCTCACATGTTTCAGGGATCGATTCAAAGGGAAAGGGTTCTTTTCTTCCCTCAGATGCCGAACTTATGAAAATATCACGGAAAAATATTCTATCTAAAATATATAAAGAATGTTTGTTTGTAGAAGAAAGAAGGTTTCTCGGAATTCTTGCTGGTTTAAACAAAGGTGACCTTTTTTCGTTAGGCTGGCAAGTGGCAAGGGACAAAAGACGAAAGATCAGAAGAAACAGATAAACTATTGAGGACACACATATTGCATATGCTCGATGAGTATATTCTGTTCAGTTGGCGACAGCCGTTCACATACCCGTATTCAGTTTTCAAGAACGAAATATTGGGGTTGGAGCGTTAGTTCTGATCGCTGCTCGGAAGGAAAAAGTGACTACTTTCACATACTCAGACATTCAAAATACGCGGGCCATAGGAGATTTGTGTCAGGCTTTTGAAGCACGGGGCAATGTTATTCCCCATCTAGTAAGCGCTGTTAAATGCATTCCTTCATGTAATGTGTTTTGCGGCGCATACGAAATGGGGAATTACATTGCGCCGTGCTTTCAAAAGTCTGAAAAACTCGCCTATGGCCCGCGTATTCAGAATGGTTCCGTATAAAAGGTGATATTACAATTATTCAGTAAAATTCTGTGGAAGAGAGCCTGCGTGGCATTCTAATCTGACAATGCGTAATTACTGTGTTCCATGTCTACTTTTGAAGGATGCGAGATCAAAACTCAATGGAGCATATGCTGTTGAACATGCCGAATTATTTTGCCTTTTGCGATCATAATATGATCATGGTCGCATCGAAGTTTTCTCGTTCAGAAAAAAATCAAGAAAGTTTGGATGAGAATCGCTTCCACTTTCGCGACTGTCCATGCTATTTCGTTTATTTTTTACACTCCTCTGAGAATCTCCAAATTGGAGTCCTTTTCCCAAAATGCACGAAGCACATGCAGAAAGCATTATGGAAAATAAAACTCGCTTGCATATCTGTTAGTCCGAGGTAAAAATGCAAAATGCTAAATGGTCCTCCGAAAACCTCCAACGGGGAAAGGACTCCGGAGGGTCATTTTTATCAAATGGGGTAAGCGGTTCCTAAAAAGGGCAAAATTCAGCCCCTTCCAAAGGCGGATGGATTTTTGCTGGCCAAAGTACGTATTGCCAGTTTTTCGCTAAAAAATAAACAAACAAAAAAAAAAAAAGAGGAAGAAAGAACGAACGAATTCCCAAGTGATTTGATTGAAGGTTGGATACAAAGTTGAGAAGCCAGTGTCAAAACGTGGATCAGCTTTCACAATCGATATGGCATGTGGATTAACAGGGAAAATCACACTTCATTGAAATCCGCCGAAGGAAAATACGACGGATATTTTAGTGCTGTGTATACATGTTTTGCTTTTTTCTGGGGAAAATGTCGCCACACGGGGAAATGGCAGAATACCAAATTCCCGCAAATGATATTTTTCAATTCATGAGCCATATGTTTTTTTCGCGGGATTACCGTGGAAGTCACAGGAGAATAAAAAGCCACATTCAATATTTTTGACTAAAAATGGTCTCAGTAAGTAAGAGCCAGATAAGGTTTTGCTGCTGCCTTGAAAGGACAACCCTGTTTTCTGCGGAATTTTGAGGTTAAAAACTTCGTATGATCTGTTGTGCGTTTCAGACTTGATTCTTTTGTTTTTCCATCAGTTTATTTTATTTACCCCTTTTTATTTACTTATTTACGCGAAATGGCTTTGCATGTCAGAGCGTATAAAGCCGAAGGCAGTATGAGGCAAAAGGATTTAGGGGAACCGAGGACGAATGACGTGGAGTGACGTGGGATGGGAATGACGTTGACGGACGACAGAAAAGGTTGCCGCGTCGTTTCCTCAGTGTCTTCTGGAAACGGAAAGCGGCAGACGAATAACTTCGTATTTTTACACGACAGAAAAAGACAAATCGAAAATGGCACGCATGGGGCAAACCATGCGGCATTCTGTGACCCTTTTTCGGAGGATAGACAAACAAAGGTGCATTGAAGCTTGAAATTTAAATTAGGATTTCACAGCGGGAATTCTGATTTCTGCTATTGGACATTGGGAAATCCGCATTCGAGAAAGCACACGCATGAGGAAGAAAGCAAGGCAAATTCGTGAAGATGTAAAAATAGTTTTTGACATTATTTCGTATTTTCCATTTTGTATGGATCGGCTGAGCTGCAAAAGATTGGTCATTGCGTGGATGCTATACAGCACTACTATGTATATGATGCTATGGTAACGTAAAAGTCACGGCATATCTTGGAAACATCCCCAATGTGATTTTCAAGTGAAATAAATTGACCTCTCGAAGAACGATAAAGAACAATTCGGGTACCGGGTGAACTGGTTGGTTATTTTAGGTAGTACGTCATGTTATGCCACAGTGTATCGATACTATTTTGAATGTCTGAGTATGTTCTTTGCCCGACATCCTTGCAAAAACGCTGTTTTATTCTGTCAACTTGCTTTTTTCCAAAGTGTGTGTTTTTTGTTGCATTTTACTGTGACTGTCAGCACTTAATGTCTTATATTGAGAGGAGGAAACTCCAAAAATACAGAATTTCAATTCAATTCAATTCATACTTGCTATCATTTGAAAGTGATAGTTTAATTTTACATTTGGTTTATTTGGTTTATGCCGCAGTATTGGTAAGACCTTAACCAAATCTCCCCGGGGTTAGTGGAATAGTTTTAATTAGAATAGTTGGAGTTTTTTTATATTGTCTTTTTTGCTCTATTTATTTCAAATGAGAATAGATCGATGAGGTTGGACTTGTATAGTTAAATGAGGCAAAAACTTGCAGTCAGCACCGGTGATTTCGTCTTCTTTTCATTTCCACACTCGTTTCCACTCGGTGATTTCCCCACCTATTCGAGGAGACTTGCATAAACCGAGGCTGCTGCATTACCATGATTCAACCCAGTTGATGGCATCAACTATCGTCCACGGGTGGAGGTTCAGAGAGCTTTCAGCCTGTCTCACAGAAGAGACACGCATCAAGAAGGGCTCCGGTGGATGGATAACGAGCCCATGCACTGCCGAATCTGAATCAACGTCCTGCGGATTGTGACACCCCCTTGCCGGAACAGGCTCAACTTTTGACTTCCGGCCAAAATGAAGGACTACCTTCCGAAGGACTGATATAAATTCCCGCATTTGACTTCATTTATTGAGTAGGTATCGCCGTAACACACGAATCAAATTGTTGACTCACTTATGGCGAGATTTCTTTTCGTGGACAACTATTTTTCCAAACTACATGGAGATCTGAAATATCAGATGCCAAAAAGATATGAACTGGAAATTTTCCGTTACAGGTCGAGTATGGGCCCGTTAGAGTGGCGGCGGAATTAATGTACCCATAATGCAAAAAATTGCGACTGTTCAGATTTAAGCAAAAACTCCATGCCGCAGAAATGAAGATACTCTTTTGTTACCGCGAGGTCAAAATCTGAGAGCTCCTGAAAAAAGCTCTGTTGAAATCTGGCGCTTTCATTTCTACCGCCTGCATAAGAGCAAAAAGAAAGAAAAAATCTTAGGAGGCAACCGTTAAATGAGAAAAACACATGCAGAAGTACCTACATTAATTCCGTCGCAACTCCACAAATAAAACATGAAACAGTAACTCTTTTGAAACAGTAAGAAAAAAAAATTGTTTTTTTTTTCATCATAGTTTGGAGAAACATTGCAAAAATAGACCCATGTCATGGTGTATAATGTCTCTGCGGAAGCATATTCATATAACTTGATCTGTGTCCTTCGGTTTCTCGTAAGGCCGAGGTTAGCCATTTTAAACGTTTGGCCCAAAATACTTATGATAAAAGTTCAAAATGTATTCATGCGATTGGCGGCAACCACTTTTTCTTGCTGTTACAGGTGAAGACTTTTTTGCACCTGGCAATTTTTTCAGCACTCATAAATTGCGTTTTAATGGCAGTTAAAATGCTGCCATTAATGTCTTTTCTGGCAAATAAAATATTGATTGTAAAAATTGTCGACTTGAATGTTTAAATCGTTTATGAAGTTGTCATTTACAGGAGTACGAATACATTCTTAGAAAAGGCAGTCTGGTGAAGTAAAAAACGGATTGACGACATAATTGGTTAAAAGCACTGTTTTGTTTTGGTCAAATTGAATGAAACGTCAAGATCTTTTCGAAGAGAAACGTTCTGTAAAACAGGACGAAGCCAGACAAAATGGCCAACGCCGAAAAGCTGATTTTCCGAGCCGACTTTGTCGATCCGTTGCAGAAATCAGTGGCACAGCAGTGAACTTGTTCATTTTGAGCTGAAAAGAACGAGGGAAGAAAATTTATAGAAAAACACATGGAAATAAGACATAGAAAAGTTTAATAACGCAAAGAAACATTTAATAACACATATGTACAGTGGCGAGAAAATTACTCGTGCCATCAGTTGCTGCTGGTTTTTCGATATTTCAGAGAAAACTGGGAAAATCGTGGTGATTTGAGGTTCATGAAATCGGATTTTGTTGCACAGATCAGTGATGGAGCGCCAATTTTCAATGGGTTCAAGATTTCCCCAAAAACCCGAAAGAAACTTCACCATGTCCAATTAATTTTCTCGCCGCTGTACTTCATTGTAAAAACACACAAATCGTTTCTGTGTTACGGGATTCCATATCATGCCGTCATCAATACACCGGAGCTATAATGTCACTTTTCTGCTTAGGCTTTCCTTGGTGTCAACAATGGTGAAGCACGAAGATTTTTCTCACAACATAATTTTGTTACATTTTGTTTGGCTGAAAATAGCATCATTTGGGCCACTTCACAACAGCATTGTCATCTTCAAAGTATCATTATTTGGGCATATTCGCATCCTCTGCAGTGCTGAAACTAAAAGTCACAAAAGAAGCTCCTTACGCTCAGAAATACACGTGCAATTTCAAACAAGATCGCATTTGCAGTACAACGTAATTTGGGAATGGGTATTAATGATTGATTTCTGCTCGAATCAAAATAAAATATGGCATGCCATTCGAAAACAGAATTCTGGAAAATATGATGGAATGAAAAATAGAAAGGGTAATCGCATCATATGAGAGGAAAGAGAGGAGAAAAATAAACGAGGAAATAGGTACACGGGGGTGCAGGACATGAGGTGGAAATGAATGTCGAGGGAAGCGAGGAAAGAACAGAGAACAGAAAGAGAGGGAATGAACGCAACACAAGGTATGAGGTGAAAATGAAAGAAGAGAGAAACATAGTCAAAAAGGTTAAATTCACAAGTCATGAGATAAAAGCTTAATTCTAGGTAAATGACGGCACCATCGTCGTGATATGAAAGATATACGAATGAAAGAATTACGAATCAACGTGCTGCTGGCAGATAGATTGTTCCAATCAGTAATTGTGCAGGAGAAAGGGAATTAAGAAAACGTTTTCTTTTTTTCGCGGGGTGATACTTGAACTATCGTTGAACCAGTACATCGTTAAACCAGTAGGCCCTACATAAAACCAGTACAAAGACTCACGGTCTTTGTACTGGTTTAAGGCAGAAAGCAGAGGAAAGTCGATAGTCGACGTCATTGGTGATAATATCGCTGAACAAGTTAAGACGGTGCATCCTTCGGCGGCCCTTAAGGCATGGAAGATATAGAGATCTTTTAAGATAGCTGAACTTCCTACTGAATGCCTTGCTATATTTTTGGTAATTACTCAACAAAACCCTTCTTCTAACCTCCCAACTGGTCGCTCAAGCTGATTTGTCGTCGCTTTCTGTATTGTCCGACAACAGCTAGTGGCCCTGGTGGGAAAGCACGTCTTTGTTGGAGAGGACTTTGGCCGACATATGAATTTCCTCCGTAATATGCACTGCTGAACCCGAGTGGAGATCCACAGTTGACACCACTGCCGCAGTTCTTATCAATTCTGTTTCCGAAGACAGTTTTCTAAAATCACAAACACAACAGGTGCTGTATAAGCAAAACTATGTGAGAGCAACTTACAAACGTATCATTAAAACGGGCAGCCAAATCGGGCAGCCATCTTCAAGACTCAGAGAAAGCAGAGAAAGCAGAGCTTTTGAATAGAGTGTTTGCAAAGGTGTTTCAAAAATCAAGCCATGCTTCCGCTGCGTCTGATTCTTCTTGTTCACAGTGTCACCATTGGGAAGTCTTCTCTGAAACTTCCATCATAAATCGAATTATTAAAATGAAATCTAAAGTGTCTGAAGGCGATGATCACATTACTGCAAGGTTTTTGAAATTGCTTCCTAACGTATTTAGCAAATTTCTGTTTTTGATTTTTAATGCCAGTCTAAGATTAGGTAATATACCGTCCGCTTGGAAGCGCTCTCTTATTGTACCGATCTTCAAGAAGGGTAGTAAATCTGACCCCTCTAATTATCGCCCTATTAGCTTACTAAACACTTGTTCAAAAATTTTGGAATTTCTTATGGCTACTCGCATGAGAAGCTATTTGGATTCAAATGGGCTGCTTTCTCCATTTCAGCATGGCTTCCGGGCGGGCTATTCATGCACTTCCCAACTCACCTCTTTTGTGCAAGAGTTGTCTATGGTTTTAGATTCGGGGGGACAAGTTGATGCCATAGCAATAGACTTTGCCAAAGCCTTTGACACAGTTGACCACGTGCTACTAGTTCAGAGATTAAATGATCTTGGGTTTGATGAATGCACCGTTAACTGGGTTCGTGGTTGCCTTTCCAATCGGTCACAGGTTGTTCGAGTTGCCTCTCATTTGTCTGCGCCATATCCTGTGACTTCTGGTGTTCCCCAGGGGAGCATTCTTGGACCTTTGCTGTTTATTATCTACATTAACAACCTACCTTATCTGAACTGTAATATCCGTCTTTTTGCCGACGATTGCCTCCTTTATTCAAATGTCAAATGTGTAGCTGATTGCCTTGCTTTACAATGTGATTTGAAAAATTTATCATCTTGGTGCATTGACTCGGCCATGAAAATTAATGTTGCAAAATGCGCTTCGATTTCGTTCTCTATAAAGATGGTGCTCAACGCAAACATGTCTTTTTCATCGATGATAAACCTTTGCCCCAATGCTCAGAAATCACTTACCTTGGGGTTACTTTGGATGAAAAATTGAATTGGGGTCCTCACCTTGCTGGCATTTATTTATTTATTATTTATTTATTAATCACAAAGACTGCCACCAAGGCTTTGGGTGGCAGGACGACGATTTACAAACAATCCTAGTCACAAAAAATTGAAGGAAACCACAAGAAAAAACAATCAATGTAAATCAATTGGTCTATGACGAGGGTTTCGGTGTGACGCCAAGGAGAGCACGCGAGCGGGTGATAATATTCGAAGAAGGTGGCAGACTATTCCAGTCCCTAATAGTTCGAGGGAAAAAAGAATTAAATGCTAAGTTGGTTTTAGAAAAGGGAACAGAAAAAGCCAGACCATTGTCTGTTCTGCGCTGGATTGGCTTAATTTCATAGCACGCAGGCAAACTAAAGTTGAGGGAGTTGGTAACAATATCACTGAGCAGCTGAAGCCTGCGGGACTTCCTTCTGTTGGCCAAAGATGGGAGTCCTAATTCATTTAACATGCTGGTCACACTTAGGTCTCTGGCAAGGCGACCGGTTATCAGACGGGCAGCCCTACGTTGTATCATTTCAACTTTGGAAATCAGATCTTGAGTGGAGGGATCCCAAACCGCGCTGGCATACTCCAAGACGGGCATAACGAGGGCAGAATAAGCCTTTAGCTTCGCTTCCACAGAAGAATAACGAAGATTCCTGAACACGAATGACAGAGTTTTATTAGCCTTAGCAGTCAAGGATTTGATATGTTCTTTCCATGATAAGTCGTTTGAAATTATAACACCCAAATATTTAAAGACTTTGACATTTTGAATAGGGTGGTCCGCAATAGTGTAACTTGATCCACTGAGCGGGGTGGTGCTTCGCTTGGAAAAAACCATGGCTTTTGTTTTGGTGGGGTTAACGCGCATACCCCAGGCGTCACACCAAACTGATACCTGGTTGAGGTCGGATTGCAGTAGGCACGAGTCATTGGGATTGTTTACTGTCCTGTAAATAATGACGTCGTCTGCGAACAAGCGAATATTAGAACTTAGGTGTTCAGCGATGTCATTAATGTATATCAGAAATAGATGGGGCCCCAGGACACTTCCCTGAGGAACACCAGACGTGACAGGAGATTCAACTGATGTGTGGCCATTAACAGATACCGTTTGAGTCCTATTTGACAAAAAATTGGCAACTAACTCAAGAATAAATGCTGGAAACCCCAAATTTCTCATTTTACATAGGAGCTTATCGTGGGGAACTAGGTCAAAAGCTTTTTCAAAATCCAAGAATACAGCATGGGTGTCAATGCCGCTATCAAGATTCCTGGCTATTTCATCAGTGAGGAGGAGAACTTGGGCCTCACAAGACATTTTACTGCGAAATCCGAACTGATTGGGATGGAGGATTTTGTTTTTCTGCACAAAGGTAGTAATGATGGATAAAACAATTTTTTCAAATAACTTGGAGCAGATGCAGGTGAGAGAGATCGGCCGATAACTATCGGCACGATTAGCAGGTAAGTCCTTTTTCTTAATGGGAATTATAAGAGCCTTTTTCCAGTCTGCAGGCAGAACACTCGTTGACAAAATTTGGGAAAAAAGCGCAGCAAGAGATGAGCAAAGTGAGGGAGCAAGAGATTTAAGAAGAAGGCCACAAAGGCCGTCAGGACCAGGAGCTTTCTTGGAATTGATCTTGAGCAGAAGTTTGCGGATTCCAAAATTTTCAACAGCAGGTGGGGGTTCAGGCTGGTCCTGCGGAGCATGAGAAAGAATGTGTACGGCTGAGTCGTGTGAAGGCAACGAGTATACACTGGAAAAATAGCTGTTCAAAACATCAGCTGCTTCGCTAGTTTCACTCGTCACAGTACCCTGCGGCGCGATTAAGGGCGGTATGCCTCCACCGCCTTTTAGGGATTTTAGGTAGCGCCAGAATTTTCGGTTGTACTTGCTATCCAAGGTGGTGTCAATGAAGGAAAGGAACAGTGAAGCATTTAAATCGAAACATTGCGCCTGAAGACTCGCGTACGTGGCTTGATGGGCAGCGGATCCACTCCGTTTCCACTTTGAATGAGCACGTCTTTTCTTGGCAAATAGTTTGCTCAACTTGTAATTGACCCAAGGGAAAGCAGGAGAGCTTTTTACTTTTCTGACTGGAATTGAATTTTTAAAGGCCAAAAGGGTGTTTTTTATTGTTAACCAGTTGTCCTCGACCGAACGTTTTCGCATACAGTCTTCATGGAATAATGGATTGGTGAGCAGAATGTTGTTGATTCTTGACCAGTCGACTGAAGAGTAATCAATGAAAGTTTTGCTGACTTTTCGCGTTGTGGTCATGGGCCTGTGCTTTGGCCGGGTGGTGAACAAAACCATTTCATGGTCTGATATACCTGGTACAACGGCGATTTTGTAGGGTGTGCACTCGAAATTAGTCATGATTACGTCCAAAAGGGAACTTGTAGCTGGGGTAATCCTGGTAGGTTTGTCGACCAATTGTTTGAAATTTAAGCTGTTTATAATCTCCTCTATGCATTTGTCATTCCCACCGAAGGGCAAGGGGTTGGCATGTGGGTGAATAGTTGGAGCGAAAAAACCAGGGGCATTAACGTCCCCACAAATAAAAATCTTGCGGCCAAGAGAAGCATGGGCACTGACAGAATCATAAAAATCTTTAAAAATTGGATCTCCGGAAGACAAATTTGGGGGCAAATAGATGGCAGCCAAAAAGACCTTGAAATTCCGACAAAGATTGAGAGAAACCCAAGTAATTTCGAGTGAGCTGTCATCGTTCAAAAATGATTCTTCTCTTTGGCATGAAATGCTTTCATGGATTCCAAGCAGAACCCCACCTGCGCGACGGCCATCCTTGCGATCGCGGCGAAATATTTGGAAGTTGGGGGGTAAGAGTTCGGCATCACTGATATCAGGCCTCAACCAGGTTTCCGATAAAGCCAATATGTGCAAAACATGGACTGAAATCAAATTACATAATTCGGCTCGCTTAATTGGACATAAAATTGATCGACAATTTAGAATTGCAAAATTTATGCCAAGGGAATCAAAGTAAGAAGACAAGCTAGTTGAACTGGCAGGGTTGCAGTGTGGGAGACAAAAAAGTCCACCCTCCTCCCCCGTCACAGGAAGAGGGGAGACATCTCGCAATCGACTCCCGCTGCCAGAATTCAATGCGGTAGAAGATCGCAGGACGTCCACCCTCCCTGGGGTGGGCGAGGCTGGATGATCTATGGAGAGCAGACCATTTGCATTGCGGGGCGGTCTAACGGACTCATCCGTACCCACAAGAGATGTGTCAAATGATGAATTTCCTCTCACTCTGTCATGAACAGCTTGAAGGCTGGTGACTGCCAGCTGTTTCTCTCCACCTGGCAATGTGGAAGCCAGCTGAGAGACACCATCTTTAACCAGAACAGGTTGGGCTGGAAGAACAAGGGATGAACAGATCTCCAATACCACTGGCATTGCAGCCAGTGGCATTGCAGCCAAGGCGAATTCTGCTCTCTATTTTGTCAAACGGAATTATAGAAAATGCCCTAGAAATATTCGTGAGCTAGCCTACACAAGCTTGGTTAGACCAATTTTGGAGTATGCTTCCCCGGCGTGGGACCCGTTCCAAGTAGGTCACTCTCATATCCTAGATATGTTGCAGCGTAGAGCCGCACGATTTGTAGTTGGTGACTATAGACGTTTTAGCAGTGTTACGCAAATGATATCATGTCTAGGTTGGAGGTCTCTGGCACATCGACGGAAGGTTGCTAGGCTCGTTGCCCTTTTTCAAGTGCTGGCTAATCTTGGCGGCTGGGGAGAGCTGTTAAATTATGTTAACCTCCCAACCTACTATTCACGTCATGACCATAACTTTAAAATAAATCCTCTTCGTTTCCGGCGTGAGGTTGGGAAATATTCCTTCATAACGAGGACAGTGCGTGACTGGAATCTCCTCCCTTGGAGTGTCTTTGAACAGCCTTTAAGCATTCCTATTCTGCAAAGACGCTTGTCAGCGCTGCCCTGATGTCATTAACTATTGGTACTTAAATAAGTTGATTTGAACATTTTCGACAGATTTGTTCTGCTCTTGGATTTCAAATTCATTCCGCATCTTTGATGGTTTTAATCTGACCATTGAGCGTTCTTTCATTTTTTATGTATTTCATTGTTTTTCAGTGTTCATTGATTCTGATATGAGGTGTACGCCTCTTAAAGAAATAAAGTATTCAATTCAATACAAAGACGTTAGAGTAAAACATGAAATCTGAAAATATACTCCAAACAAAAAATTAACAAGAAGTCGAAACAAGCGAGTGAAACCAGCAAGTGTCGGACCGCTATTATTCGTCGAACATATTGATGTTCATTTCTAACTCTGTCGTCCATCAGTAATTCCAAATAACATGACATCAATCACCGAAAACACATGGAAATCATTCACGATACGCATGAAACCCGAGCAAGCTGTTTGGGATGGGGATGTCTCTGAGTTGGTTTGACCTTTGGAATTTTTTGCATGCGAGCGTGTCAGGAGAATAATGGTGCAGCATGAATTTTAATAGTAGCATCGGGAATCGATTCATTACCGATAATTTCTGATGACTATATTGATTCTAATGATCCCTTTATGCCAAATTTGGCAGCAACTCATTCATTGCGCGATTCAAACAATTGACCCTTTTGCGGAAATTTTAAAAATCCATTAAATGATGGTGAAGCAATTGCATTGGGCATGATGTCTTTCTCAATTTCGGTCTTTGCCCCGAAATTTTGTTTCATCGATTTTACTGTTACGAACGTATGCAAGCCGTTTTTTGCAAAAACGTCAGATTGCAAGAAAGCTTAAAAGGTGCCAGATTTTAACATTGGATATAAAAATGAGAACTTAAATTTTGGCAATGAAAATTTTTGAAAAATCCCAACAATCACCACGTGTGCAAGTATGTTTGAAATTTCCTTCGCCAACTTTATTTCTGTGCTGATTCGACAATATGCGACAGGCTTTTAATTGTTGCAGGAGTTTTTGTCCTCCCTCGAAGCACTCTTGGGAGTAATCACAGTTTGCAACATCAAATGGAATAAGTTGCAATGAATGAGAAATCTAACTGGTTTCTTATCGTCGCGAACACTCTCCAAGATTAGAATGATGGAAAATGAGGCAAAGAGGCCAACATCCGTGCACAGAATGGTCATACGTTTTGTGCTGCACTACATTATGATTATTTTGTAGTGCTGCTATTGTAGATGTATAGTGCTGCTGAGATGACATAGGTTTTGTCGTGCACTACTTTTCGATCTTCTCCTTCCTGGTTTTTTTCTATGAGAGAGAGATTTCTTGCCAATGGGATTGTTTCATTCAATGGCGCATTCATTTCACCAACGACCTTCAGCAGCAGTCGGCGTTAACTGCCTATTCCCAAAACAAGGACATTCGAATTCGTATTTCAAGCATGGATGTTTTTGCCCGGCTGTGTCCGTACGCCTAATCTCGTTTCAAAGAATTTCCGCCTATCTGTGCGATGTAGGTAATATTGCATCTTGTATTCACAGAAAGCTCACCAAAATAATTACACTTCGAGGACAAGCGTCTTGTTAAATTGGTTGCTAAACCCATCTTTCTCTCAGCACACTTTTAAACCGCTAATACCCGCGCTCTTCGAATAGATTACAAAGGTAGGGGCCTCGCATGCCAGAGCTTCATGCGTTTTCAGTAACTCATTTTTGCGTAAATATTCGTATAATATTAGAGAGTAAGTGCTAAAAATATGGAAGGATGGAAACAGTTCAAAGTTTCTTTTGTTTTCAGAAAACCACAAATGCAGAAGATACATTTGGCCATTCAAAGAAACGGAATGGTGATCTAATTTTGACTACTCTGCCGAGCCGGCTTTCCGTTACACATTGTTTCCGTTTGCTTTTAGGGAGGTAGGGCCCAGGGGAGAGATCTTGTATGTCTGCAAACGAGTATGTCTGATAGGCTTTGGCCTGCAATGCTGTTTGCACTGCTTGTAGTGGCAACGATATTTGTATTGTGTACGACTAGTTCACGCCAGAAATTAAAACATGTTAAATTTTGATGCAACAATATTCATTGAAATGTATGGATAGATAGTCCAGTTCCGAATTTTCATTATTTGACGCATGTACAGTGGCGAGAAAATTACTCGTGCCATCAGTAGCTGCTGGTTTTTCGATCTTTCAGAGAAAACTGCGAGAATCGTGGTGATATCAGGTTCAAGAAATCGGATTCCGTTGCACAGAAATGTGCATCAAATCAGTGATGGAACGCCAATTTCAACAGGTTCAAGATTTTCCCAAAATCCGAAAGAAACGTCACCATGTGTGGTCCAATTAATTTCTCGCTGCTGTACAACCGCCAAAAAATAACCAAAAGCAGCTAAATTTGTTCTTTTCCTACAGGAGATAAAGGCGGAATTTTCAAGAAAATTTTTGAAAGGGAAAAAATCTTTTTTCTCCAAGGTTTCAAAACCCCCCTTGAATCCATGGGGATTTTTTTTATTTTCAGCAAAAACAAAACAGTAATTAAATTATATGCCAAGTTTCCAACTTACAATGCTCATTGAATGAAAGGGCAAATTGGCTGTCGGGATGCCATAGGAGTTTTAATTAGCAGGACACCGTATTAAATATAGC
>JASGXE010007843.1:0-18594 GCA_030068105.1 Sinentomon sp. SZTP_YWyxl
GCCTTTTGCTTGGCCGATTTCCTGGAATATCTGTGGTTATTGGTTTGTTGTAGGTATATTGGCCCACCGAAGTTTGCTTTAATTTTAACCCCTGGATTTGTCGTTCAAAAATTCATTCGTCCATCCACCTCCGAATAACCTGGTCCAAGGGACGAGAGTCTAGAAATGGGGTCAGTGCTATTCACCTTCAGAAATGCCTAAATGAATACTAACGCAACAATGGATAGTGTTGTTGAGCATGCAATCCAATTAAATTCAAACATTGGAGCTAGTTTCGTTCAAATTACAGGCAGCAAATCCATTTTAAAATGACATTTTCAACCTTTTGGTATTCTTCTGCCAAATGTGGCCAGAATGTCATGGTTCGATTCGTGAAATTCTAAGATATGATATGAGTTTCCAAGGCCCAGAAATTCTCTGGTATCCTTGTCCAAGACCCGGAGAAACGAAAAATATTCACTTCACCCAGATCCAAAGCAATCTTTTTGATCACCTTGCTCATTTTTTTGTTGTTAAAATTTCCCGATTGAATTTTGAAAAGATAACCACAACTACGGAGTGGCATTTTGTTTGGTTATCAGCCGTTTCGATATTCTGTTTGTTTTTCTCAAAGATACAGGACGGTAAACCGTTCACCTGCCCTGCTGTTGTCATGGAAAGCGCTGTCTCATTTTCAGTTTTCCCACATATGTATTTTTCATTATTCTGGTTCTTTGCTTCAAAAGTATAAGAATTTCCACGTTCGGGAGGAAGAGAGGGCAGCTGTTGCTTTTTGCCAAATAAGGTGAACTGACTCGGGGAAAAATGATTATCTAGGGACTGACTTGGAGGCAGTTTTTAGCCAAAAAATCAACTATTTTTCTCTAAACCCACAAACAAAAAGGCACCATTTCGTGTTGTTTTCTTCAACATGATGTTTCTTCAGTTGTCCAAATTTGAGCACAACGCATGGTTGATGTCTGCTGCGGCAGCCTGTGTATTTTCTGTAGAATACCGCATCATGTCATGACAGGTCAATCAAAAAAAGGCCCAAACAACGACAGAATTACAAGGAAGGAGATGATGTGCGGACTTCCTGCGTGTACAGAACCGTGACGGCAAATGCGCGGTGCGGGTACGAAAATGAAGCGTATGCAACATAATGATGTTCATGTGCAACATAGAGATATGATCTGATGAGACACGACACTGTTTATCTTTTGTCGATAGTTTTGTTTGATATGTTTTGTTTTGTTGTTTTTCTGTTGCTTTGAATTTGATTTTGTTTGTTTGTGTGAACTGATTGACCTCTTTCTCTTATGATCAGGTTTTCAACAAAAATAAAATTGGAATTCCAGATTAAGCTTTGATTCGGGATTAAACCATCTTGCTTGATCTTGGATCAGAGTTTTAAGCCAGGATCATATTTTGACCATTGTTGGAAAACTAGACATTACTGTTTTGTGTCTGTTTTGTGGTGTTGGTTCAAATCAATTGTCAATGAGCCATGAAGGCTGGATAAATGATAAGTTGAGAATGTGCTGGAATTTTCCATTTCATTGAAACATCTGTTGAGCATTGTTTTTATTAAATTAACTCGACAATTATCGATTTTCACAAAATTTTTGATTTTGTCTTGATTTTGTACATTTAGCTTGTATCTTTCTAAGACTGATACCAACCCCAAATCTAACTACAAACGGTCTGTTCGCCCAGAAACATTGAATCACAGAGTCAGACCCCCCAATCACATCAATCCAAAGGTCGTTACAACCGGTGACACAATCGAGACCATCCAATCCAACCACAAAGAGTCGCTTCACCTTAAAAAACGCAGTCGACACACCAATCCATCCACAAAGAGTCGTTTCGCTCAGAATCACAGAGTCTAGCGAAACTCCTTATTCAAAACCACAAAGGGTCGTTTCTCCCGGCGACACGCAGCGAGCGAAAGGGAAGCTTCGCTCAGAAACCAGCTGTGTGGACACTTGAAATTACAATGCTCTGAATTTGGTGCGAATGGTCTCTTCTATTGTTTTCATTTTGCGAATCGTGATTTGGGACGTTGTCTGCCTTTTTCTTTTGAGAGCTCTATCTCCGATGGGAGCCCAGACACATCCAGCTTGGTGCAAAGTTTCCCAGATTCTTGCAGCGATCTCTAGTCTCGGACATGTTGCATGTGTCTCAAAGAGGATTTCCGATCAGTCACGGTTCGGAGCACGGTTTTTACTGCATACGGTCCAAAGGTCTGTCTTAGTGAATATTTTGAGCTTTGCACAATAACAATTTTTCAAAGTTTTTTTGGCTTTGTCAAGCTGCATTCTTATTGGATACCAATTTCCATGTTTTCCTTCGAAAATAGCCAAATCTGTACCATTGTTTTACGTTTGGTTGACGTTTTGGCGCCTCTGAAACATGGAGTTTAGTCCCAATTTGGGTAGACAGAAAAACTGCCAAACTCAATGCAGACCTCATATGTTCGCTTATTTCACTCATACGAACAGACAGGCCACTTGGGATATGTTTAAAATTGATATTGGGGCAAAAAGAAACTTCCGAGTCTTTTCATTTTTTTCGAAAGTTTTTCTTTCTTTGCATAAAATATTTGTGGTTTTAATTGAATAGTTCAAATCATTTGGGAGATGATCCATATGATGCAGGGGCCAAACCTTTGTTTTTTACGTAGGTATATCCACCTCTCTGCCTGCCCTGACGCTCGACTGACACGATAGGAAAGAGTGTCTATAAAATAGGTAGCCAAACGTCGCTTACACGATCTGTTAAAATTGTCCCAGACTATAATTAAATTCTGGTCACTTGTTTGCCGATTCAAGATTGTGAAGTTCATGCGTAATGTCAGCCTCCAAACTTATTGATACTTGATATGTCACTTTTTCACCACATTGCCAGTAAACTCCTCCTGTTTCTTTATTGTCTTCCTGCATTAGAACTACGAGTAAATATCGATAAACAACAGGGGAGACTGGGACTATAGTTGAGATAGTTTTTACATTTTTCTATTTTTTTCACGGAAATTATTCAAAGAGGAAGTCTGGCTTTGCAGTATATACGAACGTGTGGATTTCTTGTCTGGGTTGTTCAACAGAGCGGTTTGGTTTGGCCGCAAATTGAGCTCATAGAGTTCAGAAAGTCTTGTTTCAACTTATCCCGTACATGGGATAGCCTAAGTTGAAATGAAAAAACTTTGCAATCAGATGCTTCATTAACTTCATGTTTCTATAACTATAACTTGTGCGAAGTGATTTTGCCTTCTCTTTTCTCTTCTTTAAAGCTACGGATATAACCAAACATGGTCTAATCCCCACTCCCACTTCCCTTTCTTACTTATTGTCAACCTACTTCTTGATATCCGCCTGTAATAAGGCCTGGAAAAAGTCCCCGAAGTTCGCGTATAGCTGTTGATTGTAGTGGTCAACCGTTAAAACAAACAACATGGTATGGGGTAAGTGGAGATACCTGTGTGTTTTTGGTGAAAACAATCAAACATGTTTCTGCAGAGCATCTGAGATCCTTGATGTGGGCAAATGAAAAGTTGAAATGCTCGTGAACGTTTGCTCAATGCAAATGTGTGTGTCAAATTGACATTTTTGTTCGTAAAACGCATGCGAGCTTTCGCAAAATTTATTGGAGCAGCTAAAAAAACCATCGATAATTTCCACTGTCATTGCTGGCAATGACAATGGAATACAGAACAATTTGGGAAATTTTAATCTCAGAGAAGGAATTTCCATCGATTTTTTACCCATATACATACAGTTCCAATTGACCCCAAGGCAGATCACTTGAATGGAACCTGGGACAGAAAAAACGCTGAAGCAGAGATTTCTCTGGCTTTATCCTCCATTATGCCATTAACGAGGACTCTTTGCAAAATAATTCGCATACACGGTGTTGTAAGAAGAATTTTTTTCAAGCACGAAAATGTTTGTGTAAGTTGTTCAATGGTAAGCTGTATAACGTTGCCAAATTTCAGCATGTTCGCTTGAAAAACTCTCGTCTTTATTCCAATTGATTTAGCTTGCCCCGGCACTCATCTATATAAAGCCCAGGTCTTCCGTATGTTCGAGCATTTATTATTGTTGTTGAAAGAATCTCATTTTATAAATCCACAAATTTTGAGCATGAAAGGTGAATTTGTTTGCTTGGCTGTTGGACAGAAGATCTTTCTCAAAACGTCGCGTTTTGTTTATACCGGTTTTGACAAAAGTCTTATTGCCACGGGAACATTCACTCCAGACTTTAAAGCACGGACAGCCTTCCAGAGAGACTTCCAAATATCATTTATAACTCAGAGCTCATTAAGTTAAAAATGCAGGGGCTTTTCTCGTGGTCCCACAGGTCACTCAATGTCTTAACGTTTTTTTTTTATGAGACGCCACCCAGATTTCTGCAAATTGCCCTGAAATCCAAAGTGGCAAACCTATGTAGGTACATGTTTCATGTCATGAAAGATACTTGTTTGTGGTAATGGCTCAATCACATGGAAAATTAAATCTTTCGTCGGCAAAACGCTTTTGACAAACCCGGTCTTTTCTTCATGACTGCAATTCGAATGCATTCCATATTTGACCTGCATTTTTAGGATTTGATGCCCATTTCTTCGTGCGCTGCATATTTCCTGTCAACATCACATCCCAAGTCTTTTTATCCAGTTCATTTACCAACAGAAACATATTCACAAATTTCCATTTTGTTTCGTTTTTCATTTTTCATATTTCTTTCAGCTCATTTCATATTTGACCTGCATTTTTTGCAAATGTTATTTGGTGCATTTAGTTTACCTACGTGCGTTGACCTACAATTTGGTTGTTATTTCATTTCGTTTCTCGCATTCCATTCCTTTTACGAATATTTTTCGTCATCCACGTCTTTCCAATTTCATTTAATTTTTTCTCGTTTCATTTCATTTCATTTTTTCGATCCATCCAATTGCATAATTTTCATTTGTTTATTTTATTCATTCCAAATTCTGCACATATTAGAGTATTTTGATCCCATATTTTGCATTGATTTTCATTTTCGCATTGAAATGCTTGACTGCATTTTCGCATTTCATTTTTATCTATCCCGTCTGATGAAAATTGCGCATTTTTAGGTTTTTGATCCCCATGTCATCGTGCGCTGTTTTCCTGTCAACATCACATCCTAAGTCTAGTTCATGAACAAATTATCCACATCCACAAAATTCCATCCACAAAATTCCATTTCGTTTTTTTTTTCATTTTTCACATTTCTATCAGCTCCCATTTCATGTTTTCGAGTACCTTTGTCAGATTGCACCGCTGACATTTTGTTTGCAACCCTGGACTGCAAAATGGAAACAATAACCTTCTGCAATCTTCTGCAAATTAGATTTTCGCAAAATAAAAAAAAGCAAAGGAAAAGTTTAATTAATTCATCATTGCATCATCAACATCACTGGTCATCTGTATACAGAGTTTCCCAAAAGTCACTTGACAATCCCTATGCTATTTGGTAGTTTTCAATCTTCTCTTGTGGAGTAATTTCTACAGATTTTCAGGTTCTGATTCGGCAGGCTCCTGCTGCAGGTGTCATCCACTCGAATTGGAACAAATTCCACTCCAAGCTTCCAGAGTTGCTTCAAAACTGCAATGCACTTTTCTGGGGTTGTCAAGTGACTTTTGGGAAATCCTGTATATGCTCGATGATTCCTGATGGCAAACTGTTGTCAGAAGGATCCATTTCACTCATCTTTTATTCGCGGAGTGAAATGTGTCAGATTCAGAGGCGTAATTTCGGGGGAGAGGGTGGACGACTGCCCCTAAGCAGAGAAACGCCCCTGAGTGGCTTGCTGCCTCCTGGCATGGTGCTTTTTGATCGCCCTGGTGGGAGTTTTTGCACCCAAGGCACCCTGCGTCTTATTATTGCACCCAAGGCAAAATGCACCATAAATTTCCAAATGTCTTCAGCTTGGCGAGGGATCCACCCCCAGGCCCCCTGTCTGGTGCTTTGTCTCTTTGAACCCCGCTGTGGCTCTCTTTGAACCCCGCTGTGGCTCTCTTTGAACCCCGCTGTGGCTCTCTTTGAACCCCGCTGTGGCTCCAGAGTAAAAGCCTGGAAAAGTCGGTGAACAAACAACATTTCTCCAACACGTAGATATCTACCCGTCGTCCATTCTTATTTGTGATATATTTACATTTTATCTCCTTCAGGTGCAACAGACTGCAAATTTCGAGAATTTCCAAGAGCTGCGATGAAAAGGAAATATTTTTCGTATTGTCAAGGCTTCATCTGATTTCCACATTATATTTCCATATGCACCATGTGCTATCCATAACAGGAGTCCAATGCAGTGTGTGCGTGTGATATTTCCGACGCTATAACGTCGGCAATATCGCGCAGATTCTATGCGCGACGACGAAATGACAATGCACAGCTGATCACGGAAGTGCACGATTTCAGTTGGGATGCGTGTGTGCCTTTCTGGAAATCAGATCAAGCCAGCAGTTCCGGTAGGTCTTTTCTCGCCGCAAAAGGTTCTGGTTTTGGTAATTTTGGGAAACAAATTTTCTAAAAACAAATTTTGGAGCAGGATATCCATACGCTTGAAAAATCAGCGATTTGCAAAAACCCAGTTTATGATCATGATAACAACACGTTTCTCTTGCGAAATTAAAAAAAACACCAATTGTCCTGTTTAACACTAATTTTTTGTGGTCTTGAATTTGCCGATTTTCGTATCGATCACACTTTCGCCAATGCCAAACCATTCAGCTGAGGTCCAGATGGAACTACGAACTGATTGATGGCAGTTGCTTCATTTGATTTTCTTCATTCTGCGATGTATTTTTTTTGTCTAGTTTTATTGCATATTAACTTAATTTTTTTTTTTTTTAACAGAATGTAAGTGAATTTTTCGAGTTTTCCCTCTGCCTCATTGTAATGTTAACCAAAATAAAATTTTCGATTTTTAACTTTTGAAATTGTTGTTTTGTTTCATTTATAATCCCATAATGCTCCAATTAAAAGCATGAAAAGCATTAAAACGCTCGAATGGAAATTGCTTTCAAATCGAGCGCATACATCTGTGGCATTGTTAACTATTTTGATTGGGTGCTGCGATTGAGCTTCCGTCCAGAAGCGTACAAAGGTTTTGAATTGAATTGAATTGTTTATATTTAAGGGCTTGGCCCCGTTTCATATATGAAAAACAGCAACTTACAAAAATAAATGTTAGAAGCACAAGAAAACCTCATGTCATTGAAGGAATTAAACGACAAAACCAAACGACAGCAAGTATAGGCAAGAGTGGAATTGAAATGCAGAGCTGTAAAAGGCGAAAATGATCTAATTGATGGAGCTCCCAAAGAATGCGTAAAGACGTGCTTTCAGCAGATTTATAGAAATTGGAGTTTTAAAAATTTTTGCAGGTAACGAATTCCAGTCAGGAATCGTTCTCTGAAGAAAAGAAAATTTTTCAACATTAATCCTGGGGCATGAAAGAGTTATTATTTTGAATTGATGGTCATGCCGAGAAATGAATGTAGGTCTTTGAATTAGTGGCAACAATTCACCCCAACCACCAACATTGGAGACCACTTTGAAAAGACATATTATCCTGCTGATTTTTCTTCTGATATGTAGAGGAGTCCAGTTTAATTTAGATATCATGTCAGACACATTGCTGTGGCGAGAATACTTTCCAGTCACAAAACGAGCTCCTAAGCGCTGTACTTTTTCTAGTGAGCACAAGTCTGTAGCATGGTAAGGGTCCCAAACGACCGATGCATATTCAAGCTGAGGTCTAACAAATGCAAAGTAAGCGAGCTCTCTTGTACTTTGCGGACAACCCCTAAAATTCCGACGAATAAAATACATAGCCTTACGTGCCCTATTTACAATAGTATTAATGTGCAGAAACCAATTGAGATCGGTAGTAAGATTAACTCCAAGATAAGTTTTTTTTCTACATGTGCAAGTGTAATACCATTAATGGCGTAATGTTGATGAATTGGATTGCGTTTATTTGTGAAAGACACAACTTTGCATTTTTCAGCGTTCAGTTTCATAGGTATAGAGGTGCAAACCGACCCCCACTCTGGAAAAATCATTTTATTATTTTTTATGGAAAAACCATAATTTTGCGCCAAAAAGAAACAAAAAAAAATCTTCAACTTCGGTTGAGTCCGTCCAAGACAAACTGCGTGATCGCTTCTAGCCACGCTGCTGGGGCGATTCCAGGTGACACCTGACCACACACCTGACCAGTGACCACCATGCACCGAAGTCACAGAAACAACCGAAACCGGAGAATCTGAATTTCTCCGCATTGTCGGCCGTTTCCAGAAATGTTCATTTTTTGTTTTTGTTTTCAGCTTTCTTGGGGGGAAACTGTGTGATCAGATTCTTGAGAATTGATTTCTGCATCACAGTTCACAGATCGCAGGATCTCCTCAAGTTTGGTGCGAGTGGTTTACAATATCACATGAGGTGCTGAACGTCTTGTTGCGACAAATTTTGTTGCGGCGGTTGCGGTGTTCAGAAACGATGCGAATTTGGGTTGTTGTGGCGGTTTCGGTGGTTTATGGGCTAATCAGGTGTGGTAAAGTGTAACCATTTATACGGTTGCAAAATATGAACATTTGAGTTCAGTCCTTGTTCTGATGGTTCATCACGGTATTCTGACCCCCTCCTAAAAAAAATAATAAAGCATGCCTTCAGTGCGAGCAATGCCTGTTCTTATAGCCTTCCCAAAGTCTGAAATCGTTGTGGGCAAAGTCGAGAAGAAGATTTTGGAGAGAGCCAGAGCGAGATAGAGAGAGAGAGGGTGGAGAGATAAAGAAGGAGGGAGAGAGAGGGTGGAGAGATAAAGGAGGGAGAGGTAGAGAGTTAGATGTTTACTCAATGCAAGACCGAAAACACCAACATTGGAAGGAGGTTTACAGCTCGGAATCCCTGGCTACCACCACAGCCGCCACAGCATCCACAGCCGCCACAGCCGCCACAGCAACTGCGCTCCAGAGTCCGCCACAGCCGACACAACCGCCACAGCCGACACAGCATCCATTTGCGACAACAATTGGATTGCCGTATTCGCCACAGCTTGGCAGCTAACCTGGTTGCTGTTTGTTTTGTTTTTTATCTTATTTTCTTTTTCTATGCTTTATTTCATAAACTTACCAGAAATTGTACTTTGATTTTGTGTCAATAATTAATTCAGTGAAAGGGTCAACACCGGATTTGCTGCGACATCTGATCTCCATAAGTATTCACACAATCTATTGCCAAGAATCTCGGGTCTATGGTGCTTCCTCGTGTGAGATGTTTTAACGTCCTTAACGACAGACTAACTCTTTGGCGAATTATCCAACAACAGATAGAACCCGGGACAGTGATAATGTCGATTGTTGGTGTGCGAGGATCTCACCGTGAACCACTCTTACAATTTCATGATCCAAACACGTGGGCGCACACACAACATATCGAAAGAACTTTGAGGGACGTTAGAAAGATCTCACATGAGGAAGCACTAGACCCGAGATTCTTGGCAATAGATTGTGTGAATACTTATGGAGATCAGATGTCAGCAAATCCGGGGTTGACCCTTTCATTTTGTTAATTATTTACACAAAATCAATTTCAATTGTTGATAAGTTTATGAAATAAAGCAGAAAAAGAAAATAAGAACAGAAACCAGGTTAGCTGCCAAGCTGTGGCGAATACGGCAATCCATGCTGTCGCAAGTGGATGCTGTGGCGGTTGTGTCGGCTGTGGCGGACTATGGAGAGCAGTTGCTGTGGCGGCTGTGGATGCTGTGGCGGCTGTGGTGGTAGCCAGGGATTCCGAACTGTAACCGGAAGGAGCCACCCCGGACAATTTAACCTAAGATCGAGAATTGTCACGTGAATAAAAATGTATAACTGTCAAATGTCAATGGCTACCAATATTGGGACCACTGCAGTGGAGTGATCAAGCGGAACACGCGGAGAGAACGTGTCTCTGCGGCTTTTTTTGTGGTGCTTTCCATCAATATCGAAAAGGGATATCTTTATGTTGCGACAAGTTGCGTTACCCATGGGGCACAGCAGGTCAGAAATCTGGCCCCATTGCCGTTACGCCATGGATGCCAACCCAGCACAAGCATACAAGCAGTCAGTCATTTGAATGAACAAATTGACATTCTCGCAGGGAAGAAGGGTCATCTCTCCAGGTCACAAGGCATCCATAACACGGCTTGTGCACAGTCCGTCCAACACGGAACAAGCAGGAGTTGCTTGTTCTCAGGGAATACGAAGGTACAAGTATATTATATGTATAGGTACACCTTTCAGCGTGCTTTCTTCGGGCGATAATCCGTTCCAATTTCTGGCGCACCAATTAGCAGCATCTTTTCCCTCAACACTGGGCTGTCGCCAAAATCACTTCGCACGCATCCGCAATGGCGTTATCTGGCTCTAATTCTTGGGTAGCCGATGCTTTCTCGTATAAATGAGCTATGAGGAACATTTTGCTCATAAAAGCCCGTCGGAACAAAATAGATACAATCAACATCATGCAACTCCAATGTGATAATTTAGGAATCAGAAGTAGAACGTTTGTAGGCGTCATACCCTTGCCATGACGCCTACAAAGCGAACCCTACCAAAACTAGAGCAATAAAATAGAGCCCGAAAATCATGCATGGAGCTCAGAATCGCATCTCATTTTGCCACCAATTTTGCCCGCGTAAACTCAGATTAGGAAAGTTCAAGGAAAGTTCCACCGCCACTGTGATCGAGACTCCAATGGCGCTTCAGACGCCAAGACAGTAAATCCACCCTTGCCCATGACATCGTGTCAGGCATAGTGATGTCTTCCTCTGAAATTCAACAGGATCCCATGCTGGGTTCCCTTTGGTCATGTGATGCATTTTGAGGTTCTGATAGGTTCCACCGAGGTCCCAAAATGTCGCAGCATTTTTATGGGGTTCCACAGGGTCCCACAAGGTTCCATGTGGTTCAATCGGGTCCCAGGAGATCAAATAAAGCATTTTTGACGTGGCCCTTTATAGTCCCAAAGGAGGTCCCGTCAGGTCAAATATTAGGCATTTTGATGTGGTGCCTTTCGGTCCCCAGAGTCCTATTAGGGCCTTTAATGTCCCGTGCGAAGTCAAGTAAGGCATATGGATGTGGTCTAAAATGTCCCAAGGGTCAAAAGAGCCCCATAAGGTCCTGTGAGGTTAAATAAGGCATTTTGATGGGGTTCCCACAAGGTTCCATGTGGTTCAATCGGGTCCAAGGATATCAAATAAATAATTTTTGATGTGCTCCTTAACGTCCCATAAAGGCCCTCAAGGTCCCATGGGGTCAAATATAAGGCATTTTTTGATGTGGTCCCTCAAGGTCCCCATGGCACCGGCCATTGCAGCCCTCGAGGCCCTAAAGGTCCCATAAGGTCCCTTAAAGGCTGTAAGCTTATTCAGACGTTACCAAGAGCCCTCGAACAGAGGCGATATTTTAAAGGACTGGTTTTTCAGGGGACATCTAATTATTTCAACATGGCTTGGTGCAACTTCACTCCTCACACGAGTGTCGTGATGTTTTGCGACGCATTGATTCTAAATGGCGCCTGAGTTACACGTAATTATGAACATCTATGTTCGAAGATTTCAGATAGGCTTTTTTGACGTGATCCCTTACGGACCTTAAGGTTTCATGAGGTCAAGCAAAGACACTTGTGATGTTGTCCCTTACAGTCACTATAGGGACCCATTTGTGTCCTCAAGGTCCCATGAGGTCAAATGAGGCATTTTGATGTAGTCCCTTTATGTCCCTATGTCCCATGAGGTCAAATAAGCCAGTTTTGAGGTGGTCCCTAAGGTTCCTTAAGGTCACGAGGCAACAAGGTCACGAGGATGTGGTCCCATGAGCTCCCATGGGGTCCCGTGAGGTCAAAAGCATTTTTATGCGGTCCCTTAAGGACCCTAGAGTCCCATAAGAGCTTTTAAGGTCCCGTGAATATAGATAAGGCATCATTGATGTGGTTCCTTGAGGTTTCACAGGACCACATGAGGTCACAGCAAGGCATTTTCGACACTCTCGCTCTTTCTCTCACCATCAGTGATGGCGACCTCTGCTCAAATAAGCTTCAGACGATTTTGCAACAACGAGATGCGGCCGGCGCGCTCCAAGGATTAACCAGTTGGTTTTTTCTTCATTTATTCCTTTTTTCTATGTTCGACGGATCAGAGACTGCATTTATATCAAAAGAATTCTTCTGCTAAATTGTTGTGGAGGTTGATTTGTTACAATCGCATGCGGATATGGTGTTGCTGGCACTCGAGCCTTCTTTGATTAAAACCCTTCGAAAGTCAGGAAATTTTTGGAACGAACTCGAGCCTTCTTTGAAAGTTAGGAAATTTTTGGAACGAACTCGAGCCTTCTTTGATTAAAACCCTTGAAAGTTAGGAAATTTTTGGAACGAACATCGCCCCTTGCTCCCCTACTGTCGTTTTGCCGACGTGTATTCCTATTCGAAAGCAGAGAATCTTTTCGTCGATCCAATCTTTTAATTTGAATCATTTCGATAGTGATCTCTTCACGGTTCCAAGTGACTCTGCCGTCTCGTCGACCAACCTGCCGTCATTCATTGCTGCCACAAATGTTGATTTACGAATAGGTGACACGTTTTTGGGTCGCTGTCACTGGCTATATCTGTATAGGTACCTATAGGACAGGACTGCTGCAATTATTTGGAGGCATGTTACGCCTTATTCTTTAAGCTTGGATCGGCCCACGTTGGATCGGCGCAAGAGGCCTCCGAATCTAAAATTAAGACAAACCTATTTTTGAGTCTCACAACGCAAGCCAGTCAGCAAGGCACATCAGAAGTAGAAGATAAACAAATGACTCTGACGAATCGATTTTAGATTTGCGTGCGGCCCATTTGGTTTTCTCAGCACTTTGGCAAAAACAATGTGAATGTTGGTGAACATTGCCACGCATTCCCTCCTTCCGCGTTTTGCGAGCAATATGCATGCATCAACACATTTGGGCTCATGTTGACCGCATCTTGAAAAAGAAAAACAACTCAATCAATTCATTGCACAGCAGCACATCAATGCCTGCATTTACGAGAATATGCACTTCGCTTGGAGGACGTCCAACTCTTTACAAATCGCGCCAACGTCCGCTCTGTACCCTATCCGTGATGAGTCTGAAACAAGCCTGATGTTTTGGCAATCGTTTGCATACAAGATCATTGACCTTTTTCGCGGACGGAGCTCCACCCCACGTTACAGTTTCACCGGCTTGCGAACGGGAAGCATCCACAGCCACATTGTGTTGACCTGGGTCAGGCAAAATAAGGTCGGTTCGCATTGGATTTGCATGCAAGCGAGACACATACCTATACGCTGGTTTCAGCATCACGTGGTGTTGCAGGAACAGAAAAAATGGTAATCTATCACAAAAGGAACTCGATAAAAGCATGTCGATATCGTTGGAAACATTTTCCCACTTCACGTTTAACGAGTTTTGGAATAGCAAAAATCAAATTCATGAACTGCGCTCCAAACACGAAAAAAACCATGCCATCTTGAGGCCCACAAGAGGTCCAAAAGGTGTTTCTGATATTTCTGATTTCTTAACGTATACGTAGAAAGGCTAATAGTGTACGCGCAGAGCTTCTCTTCAATGGAGAAAAGTGGACTGCGGTTTTCTGCCACATATGCGGCGCCACGTATATGCGCTCGTTTACAAAAATTGTGAATGACCATTTTTAATCTTGCGTCCGGAAACGACCCTTAATCACATCGGTATCGATAACATCCCGGAAACAACCCTGATCGGTCATCCAGGGCTGTTCCGTTTCGGAGTTATGGTCGAATGGTGCCCGAGTTTCCTGAAGAGCAGGGAAACCTTGAAAGTTGGTGAACCACTTGCAAATCAGGTACCTACAGGATCGCCCCTGAATGTGACAGGAGAAACCTTGAAGACTCCCTGATGGAAGAAACCCTGAAAGGTTTACGTAGTGAAACAGGCCGTCCTGTTCGGAGTTGTAGCCTCCGCTTGGTGTGAGGTAATCCAACAACTAATTTTTTCGTGTATACGCTCCGCTCCCATGAAAAACAGGGAATGACTATGAAAGGCGGTGAATCACTTGGTAATCATGCGATACCCACCACCACCCTAAATTTGACCGGGGATGCTCGATAGCCCCTCCCGAAACAGCCATAAACAATCACCCAGGGCCATCCGTTTATGGACTATTGCCCATGGAAGTAATAAAGAAAAAAAAGTATTTTATTAAACTTCTTTGCTATTGCCCCTGAAACGTCGGGAACCCCCCGAAAAACATGGAATGGCCCTCATAATCGAGGAGACGCTTGAAAATCATTCGGGGACGACTCCGGCTGAATATGATCGGGGATCTTGGAATCCCCTCCCGAGAACAATCCCGAACACCCAGCGCCAGTCATTTTTCTCACAATGTTATCTGTTCATAAATGCAGAATTCCTTCAATAAACACAGCAGCAACAGAACCAAACGGTTTAGATTTCCTTGAGCTGTTTTTACGAATAATGATATGTGCCTTTAGCACAATGTTTTCCGGATCCGAAGTGGCTAGGTTTCGGAACGAAATTGTCGTTCCGTTTTGTGCCCAAAATGCGCAGTGAATTACGAATAGTTTGTGTCTATTTTTGAGAGGGATTTTGGATATCCCCTATCAATTCAGGGTCGTTTCCGGCCGATTTTTAAGTGTTCACAGCCTTTTAGGCTAATTCTCAGTGTTTCACGATCTTTTTTAATTCAGGAGTCCCCTAACCAATCGAGAGCCATGGCTCCAAACCGGACGGATCTGAGTGATCTTCAAGAGTTGTTTACGGAGGTTTTCCAGAATTTTCCGATCGAACTCAGGATTGTTTCTGGCCGATTTCTATGTGTTTCGCCGATTTATTATTATTATTATTATTATTATTATTATTATTATTATTATTATTTTAATTTCTAGTCAAATGGTATGACACGTCAAAGGTTAAAAACAATGCACATGGAAAATTACTGTGAAAGAGAGAGAGAGAGAGAGATGCAGGTAAAAGTGACGAAAAAGGAAAATTGAAAAGTTGACTCGGTGTTTACCATGAGCAATAACAATCAGACCAATGCGTTGCGCTGGATGGTATGCATGAAAGGGCGAGTAAGGGCATTCCAATCCCTGGAAGTTCGCGGGAAAAAACTGTGAAAATAAGGATTAAATCGAATTGTGGGACCTCGAACTTGGGCGTTAGAATGAGTTCGGCGCATTTCATCGAGTAGCGTGAAAGAGGGTGGTAGGCGCAGCTGAGATCGCGAGGACACGATGCTAGAAAACAATTCAAGCCGCCTCGATTTCCGACGCTCAGCAAGGGTGATGAGATTTAGCGTAGAGAGCAAATTTGTTACACTTGTGTTTCTATTGAAATCAGCAAAAATTAGTCGTGCTGCGAAGCGTTGTACGCGTTCCAAAGCCTGAATGTGGCTCACAAGAAAAGGATCCCAGACCTCGCACGCGTATTCTAACTGCGGCAGAACAAAAGTTTTGTAAGCTAGGAGTTTAGCTTTCACTGAGGCATGTCCAAGGTTTCTCGTGATATAACCGAGGGTTTTGCGTGCCTTAGAAACAACTGTATCGATGTGGTGGCTCCAAGATAGCCTGCTGTCAAGGTGAACACCGAGATATTTAACAACTGAGGAGTAAGAAATTAATTGGCCAGAAATGTTATAAACTGCAGGAAAGGAAGGAGTTCTGCCATTGGTGATAGTTCGCGCAAATTCAATCCAGACACATTTTGCCGGGTTGGTTGCCATTCCCCATCTTTTACACCAGGAATCGACAGAGGCAAGATCAGCCTGCAGTTTCTCAATGTCTTGACGGGACGCAATTGGCGTGTATATAATGACGTCATCGGCAAACATTCTGATCCTACTGTTGACGCCAAGAATTAAATGTTTAGATTATAGCAACCACAGGCATTGACCACAAGCTGGGATGCTATTTCAAACTCAATAATTTTTGACCTCTCACACGTCATTTCAGGCTGCGAATTTTGTGGGCAGTTTTGGGTTTTTGTTGATAACGACGTGGTTTTACAAATTGATGGCACTGCTCAGTTTTTTGAAAGCTTCGTGATTAACCCGGTAAAACTTTCATACATTTTGCACACTTGCCGCACGAAAATGAAGACGTTCAGTGCTGCGTGCGCGTTCAGTGTGCGATTTTAAGGGTTATAGATGGTGCTCGGCCTTTCTTAAGGTTTTTCTCTTTTGAATACAGGACTATTTCTTTTGGCCTATTGCCATTGATATTTGGGCAAGATTTACTCCTTCGTTTTCTGGTCAACCACTTTAGTGGAATAACATCGCAGTTTTGAACAACCCGCAGTTCAACCCCTGAAGAATATCCCGTTCTCTCAGGATAAGTGGTAGTTCCGAACTTTTGCAGTGAATCTTTGACTTGTTCCGCGACGCCACATTTTGGGCCCATATCTTTGAGACGAGTGAGATATTTTGAGCAAAAAACATCTTTACTCCATGTCAAAAAACTGTTTTACTCTTGTGGCAATTAATGATCACAATACCCACGTTAACCACGGTTGCAACGAATGTCACAAGTAACCATAAACTGTCTCACTCGCACATCTCCTTTTCAACCAAATTGGTACACATAATTCCCGCTGTTAATCGGTGCGTGAAACGAATCCTTTCACAAAATTCCTTTTCTCAACCCCTTTTTTTGTAGGTTTTCTTCTTGGGTCACTGAATTATTTTACTGAATACCCCCTCGTATTTACCACAGAGTTTGAAAAAAATCAAACAACCTATGAAATATTGCCTTTTCAAAAACTTTTCCAAGACATGCCAGAAGAGATATGTATACAGGTCGATAATCAAGACATTTTACAGGATTTGTTTCCTTTGGAATCGGAACTATGACAGTGGATTTTAAAAAGTTTGGGAAATTTTCCTTCCTTAAACACAAGGTTGCAAAGACACGCCACATGGGCAGAACAGTACATTTTGCTTCAAGAGCCTTGACTGAAGTTTATCAAATCCTGGTACCTATAGTTTCTTTTAAACTAAAACAGAAACCAATAATATCATCAGAAGAAACTGGAACTGGAACACAGAAGAAAGAGGAGCTCATTTCAGGGAAATGCTGAAGTGGATCAGGAAAGTGTTCTTGGCGTTCACCAATGAGATTGGCACATCACGGAAATAGCAATGCAACTCTGTGGCAACCTCATAATTATCAGCGTTTGGAACACCATTTTCGTCAAGATCAAGATTAAAAGGTTCGCTTCCAGGGAAGCCATGGTTTTGTCTTTTGCAGTGAAATGATTTCCAAACTTTCGAAATGATTTCCAGCACATGTAAAAACTGAAAAACCAGAAAGCTTGGCAAACTCATCAAATTAAAAGTGTGGAAGATAGAGATAAGTGATGAGGAGATATGATTCATGTCAAATTTGGTGCAATGAAAACGGTCAGCAATTTCCGATGATGACAGGGTTTCTATAAATATCTGTTTTCAACCAAAAAGATGTCATCCGAACTGCAGTTTTTGTTCTGTCTGCTCTTTGCACCCAATGTGACGGGGGTCTGAGAGAGTAGTGCATGGAAATAAAAAATTCCTAGGTGATTGCTGATGCCATTGCCACAATGGGCTACTCTTTTGTCACATTTTGAAGTATTACGTGATTATGAAAAGGATTTTATGATGCATGATAGGTGGCAGGATTTAACGTGACACATGACATAGGGATGGAATTCAACAAGGAATTCAATTCTCATGGCATTTCACAACTCAGTGTAATGCACTGAGTCGCAATGCAATTGAATCTGAGTAAGTTGTATGAAATGATGATCAAGGAAGAGATATAAGAACATAGAGCAAGTTACATTTTTCATCGCAAATGGCTTTCTTCCTTCAAATTAGGCAACGGGTAGGTACCTACATATATTTGTTCATTAAAACCAAGTGTGGCTTAGCAAACAGGGTTTGCTTTGTTGTTATTCTGTTTGTTTTTTCCTTTATGTTATTGGACGCAGTTATTTATTTTGTCAGGTCAGGAAGGCAAGGTTCGGTTTGGTTTCGTCAGGTTTCTTTTTTTACCCAGATCATGTTGGTAACAACACAAATCCTCTTTTACGCCCTGCAGATCCTTTGGAGATAAGGCTGTCGTCAAAGGGGGACACAATGGCACGGCTAAGAACAGTTATTTTCTGAAATTGTTCCGTGCAATTGTGCAATTTTGTCCCCCCGTATAAAAGACTTAAGCTAGAATGTTTACACCCTTCTGCAATTGCTTCATCAGCATTGTTTGTACTAACAGTTTCGGATTAGGCAGTTTTAAGTGTTTGGATCTTGGAAAAAGAACAGGGTACCCTCTTGTGATCTCTGGTTGCAGTGATAAGTGACATACGTGAACGGTCGTAAGTAGAAGAGATTTGGTGGCGAGCCCGGGCTCGGAATGTGCAATCTGTTTTTGCACTTGTGAAATCAAACTATCAGTCTTTGGCTGAATGCTCTCTGAAGGGAGCAACACGCATATACGGCTGACGCCAAGAGCGCTTAAAGCAGCGGTGCCGCAACCAGACACTCCCATGCCCCGCG
>JASGXE010007844.1:0-25458 GCA_030068105.1 Sinentomon sp. SZTP_YWyxl
AAAAAAAAATTCCGAAAACCCTGTAGTTTTTCTTTGTATAGGCCATCATAAAACGAATTCGGGAGCGGATGATACTCTGCAGAGTTTTCTCAGTTGGCGAAAATCCTCGCTGACAATTTTCAATCATCACTTTCCCACCAATTTTTTGTTTTCTGTGAAGGTTGCTGCATTTGCAATGCGTCAGGCCGTTGTTCTGAAGTGTCTATAGGGACACGTGTGGTGGGTGGAATGGTGGTGATGGGGTTGCATCAGAGTAAAGGGACCAGGCAATAAAGATGCGAAGTTGGATTTTGGTTACGTATCAAGAAGATGGAAATCAGACGCTTTTGTTTTCACAGGAATCGTTTGGGAGATAATGGCGTTCAAAGTTGGATGACTTTATCATTGGTTGTGCCGTGTTTGAAATGACGCTGACTCATTGTTTCTGATCCAATTGGGATGTGTGTGGTGTTGTTCGAACGGGAATTGAATTGGCTTTCCTCCTCTTTCGGCCGCGATGTCGCAATTGGTGTCTGATGATTGAACATTGTGATACAAAAGTTTTCGTCAGTTCAGGGTGGAAATTATCGCCTCCCGTATCGGGATTTTTGAAGTGATGGGCATGATGTTTAAAAAGTCTGCCTCCGATCGAAAGGCTAACGGGTGTTGCCACAATTTGCCACAAGGAAAATTGCTTTTGGCAACATGGAAATATACCTTCTTTTTTTAACCGTTTCTCCAATTTTTGGATCTTTTGAAACGGAAAGTGACTTTGCGTGAACAAAGACTGCTTCAGTCTTTCACACGCTTCAGTCTTTCACACGCTTCAGTCTTTCACACGGTTGCCGATCTTAAATAAATTTAAGATTAGCAACTCCCTGTACATTTTGGACCACTTCTACATATTGGGATCACCATCACAACCAGAAGAAGGAATGAGTTTACCGGAAGAGAAACGACGAAATCGTTCTGGGGAGTGAAATTCAGAAAAATGCAATCGTTTTTTTAAATTCAAAATTTTAGTACTTTGGACGAGAATTTCTGTTTTTTTTTTCAACAGGGCTACAGATCAAATGTCAAAGTTACATTTTTCGTGAGAAAAAAAAATCGTCAATTTCGACCAAAAATGGGCCGGTTTTTGGGCCAGGGACAAAAACTGATTTTTATCACCTCCCGTCATTTGCACATTTTCCGCCGGTGGCAGAAGGTTAAATAAATGATGAAAGAAATGGTTTTTCGGCCATATTTCCCATTGCAACTTCCCCTCAGGTTCAACTCATTAGCCAATTCAACAGGCAGATGCATCTTTTGCAACACAAATTTATCCACTGAATTGCTCGAGTTGAAACTGGGGGTGGGGGAGCAGACTGGGATCTCTGAGGCAGGCCTTTCGCCTTACTCATCGAGAGTTGTACCTGAGGGCGAGTTGGAATGGGGAATGTGGCCATTTAAATCATAATCCAATGGGCGGGTATTTTCAAACTTCCATCGACTGCACATTTCATGCATCAGAAATTTTGTCAGGTGAACCAAGATGACAGAAAAGGTGAAATTGCAGCAATGTGTGGCCACAATTTGCAGGCAGCCAGTGGCCAGGTGTGGTTCATGAAAATCAAATGTTCTTCTTTGAAAACCTTTCATGTCACTTCCACTGGTATACCCAGCACAGTGGTTCACAGTTTTTCCTAATCGTTATAAGAGTTTAAACTCCACATGGTTACAATCGATCGTGATGCATTGGAATTTTACACTGAGGTGATGAATGGAACTTATTGATCAGTCCGTCTTCACCAGCACATCCACGCCAAACACGTCTGCCCAACTGTCACAAAATGATCTCTTCTTTGAAGCTTTGTTCGGGGGGTTCAACAGTTGAAAACGTTTCCAAATACCAAATAAAAATACTTCATCCTTAATTTTTGGCACCATTCTTTGCACCCTGACTGGATTTGGGAGTTCAAGTCGAGGTTTAATTTGCGCCCAGGCGTAAATGTGGTCCCCTGCCCCACCGCTTCGGAAAAATGTGAGGCAGGGGGGCAAATTTATTCCTCAGTGCAATTTAATCCTGGCTTGAACTCCCCACGGTGAGTGATTTATTAATTCCAAAACACCCAGAACATAATTCCTCTGGAATGTGACGTTTCATGTCCCATTAACACTGAGGCAAAAATTTGCGAGCTGAATATTTTAAAATCTTAGCTGCTGAGAATTTTAAGCTGCAGGTTGGGCTCAAGTCGGCACAAATACATTGCGTGTATTCTTTTCAGCTAATTTGTTCTCTGGCTGGTGGCTTCCATTGCCCACTGGTTTTCATGAATGGCTTAATTGAGATTTTAGTGTGTGGAGTAGTCCAAAAGAAGAAATTTGTGCCCATCCCCAGCCGAAGTAGATTCTGCAAAGCAAGAAGGCACAGCACCATTTGAGCTGAAACAAGTCGTTCGAGTGTGTAGAAGAATAATGTCCGCTTCGTTTTTGTACGAGTCTCAACTTGTCCTTGCCTGCACATTTCTGCATGTTCTTGACACTGCTTGGAAATCACAGCCAAATTGTGCAACCAGACAGACAAATTTTGAAAACTTTCTTGGCTTTGGGTAAAATATATCACTCCGTGTGTTCAAGTCGAGCTTTAATTTGCTCCGAGAGGCAAATATGATTCCCTACTGCCCCGCCACTTCTGAAAAATGTGAGGCATGGGGGTCAAATTTGCTCCGCAACACAATTTAACCCAAATTTGATGTCCTCACGGTATGTGTGTAGATTAGTACTTTTTCAGATTATCTGATGGAAGTGCAGAACTCTGTTCAGGATTTTTCACATTTAAAGTTCGAGAAAATATTTTGTTATGATAAGAAAAACAAAATTCTGAAATTTGTGGTGGATCAATAGTGCTTGGGTGAACGATGGACATGATAGGAATAATAAAAGATGCATTCGAATGACTTATCTAAGCCAATTTACAAGCACATTTTTATCTTAATCCATTTGGCACAATCAGTACTAGTTTTCTTTAGCAAGGCACATCCTTTATGCAAAGGAGGAGTCTCAACTTTTTGGATATCTGCACCTTTTATCGTTTGTAGATTTATTTCGCAAAGTTTTACTCGTGATTCTATGATCGTGTTCGCCTGCTGCATCTTTTGTTGGCACCTGTGTCTTAGCTTTGATGCACCGTCATGTTTAAATGTCATTATTTTTTGCCTTAGATTTTTCCCAGTATATTTTACCAACAGATTTTTCCCCATTATTTTTGGCCTCACGTTTTCCCCCATTCTTTTTTTGCCTTCAGATTTTTTCATATTGTTTTTGTCTGTGTAAAAACTGAAAAGAATTATACACAGCATAAGTTTTTATCAACCGATTGGATGTCTTTACGAAACGTTTGTATTTTAGGATTCTATAGTCTTCAGTTTTTGCTCATAATGGAAGATTTGCGAAGAATTGCGATTTTTGGGCCGTCTCCACATGTAATTTGCTGAAGCACTGCAGACTTGTAATTTTCGCTGCTTCTTTAGAATGTTCAGACGAATAAATTGTTCTCCGTTGGCAGCTTTGCAGTTGTGGACTCGATATTGCCACAGGACGTTTGCTGATCTTGTTGGGTCAATGGGTGTTATGACACTTACATAAGTTTCAACTGCAAAAATTCCTTAGGAGGCAGAGCCTTGTAGATATTGGACAGGTTGCCACAGTGAAGAAATCCAACTGCGGCACCTGAGGCCTGCGGTTTCAGACCAGTTACCCGGGCACCCTGTCCTCAAGTCTAGTGCCTCTGTCTGAAATTATTTTACTGGGGTTGAATCTGAAGTCCAAATTGCATAAGGCTCGCTCCAGGAACTTACAGGCATTGTGAATGGACGAGGTTCAAACGTGATTATTTCTCAGCAGCACTATGAATGAATGACAACACTCTTCATCTAATACTGCACACTGCGGCATGCCCCAAACGAAAAATGCTTCGATCAACCGAAATATTTCCAAAAGGACAGCCAAAACAACCTAGCTTGCGGTGCAACTTCCTCATGCTGTGTGCAGGCAGCCTGACTTCCATGGGTGTGCAAAATGGAAGAACTGTCAAAAAGCCAAAATTAAGACAACATCGGTTATTTAAAACTTACACTGCACATAATTCACATCCTGCCAAAAAGTAAGAACATTTCAACAAAATGAGTTCAACTGACGAGTTCATTACTCACTCAGGTGCCATTTGAATTCAACGGCAACATGAGTGCAACACATCATAACATTTATTTTGTGCAAGCCATGAGATTGTATCATGCCTGTTCAAATTGGATGGCCCCTGAGAAACATGGCCTTTGAAATTTCACCCGTGAAGGAGCAACAATGGCGAAGTCAGGACAATGTTTATACACCAAGTTAAAGTTTTGCAATTTGAGGGTTTGTCCAAATTTTTACATTTTGAAGTTTTCCATTCAGAAGCAGGACGCCAGATGCAGTTGTCAATTTTCGTGTCCAACCGCAAGTGATCAGACTCTTTTCTATCCTCAGGCTTCATATCTTTGAAGATGGAAGCAGTGTTATGCCCTGTTAAACTTGTTATGCCCTGGAATGAATCCAGGAATGAAATCCACCGATGGAATATCCAAAAAGTGGGACTCCGCCTCAATCTGCGATTCGATTTTTCATCAGATCCAATGGTGATATACAGTAGTTTTTAAGCATGTACATAATTACAATATCATCTTACATATTGAAAGTTGTGAAAAAATCGGTGCAATGAAATGTGCATGACACTCTTCGTTTTGCAACATTTGAATCATGAATCACGCTTGAAAATGTGATCACAAAAATGAAATGGACACGCAATGGCACACTTATTGTTTTGATCACTTGACTGTTCTATGAGATCATCTTTCACACGATTTCAGCAATTGTCGAAATTTGCATTAAGTTTAGCAAACACCTGTCGCATTCATCTCGATGTTCATCAGCTGTCTGTTGAACTGGTTTTGAAACAAATTCCCCGTTGTTGCAGTTTCCAATCACACATTCATCAAGAATGTTCTCTGTTGAAGCGTTCCTTCACCAGTCTGCAAGTTAATCACATATTAAGAATGTTCCTCTGTCCGCTAAACTATTCTTTCTGCAGTCTGCAGTTCATCACATTTCTTCAAGATTGTTCCCCTGTCTGCAAGATTAAAATTTCCTTATCCTTTTAAATCTGCCTTGGAAGATGGGTCCCAACCTGCTTGAAAAGGGCCTCGGGGAAAAAATACTTTCACCGCGCTTGATTTCCCTTTCCCGGCATCACCTTTTCTGTCTTCAAGAACCCATTCATTTCCCCACGTGTATCAATTCTCTTGACTTTCATTGGAACTGATTTTTTCAGTTCCTCACGACTGGTTGTTTTCTTGCTCTTAATGTGGTTTACTTTATCCTCTATTTTTGTTAGTTCCACCATCTTCTTCACATAACGTTCAGTCTCCTTCAACTGAACTCTGTTTAGAAAGTTGCTTGCCGACTGTGAATGGTGATCCATGTGTTCTTCGGTTGCTTTGTGGCTGCTCTGTCGTTCAGGTGTTGACTTGATAAAGGTCTGGTTGTTGGGATCCTTCTTGGATAACGTCCTTCTTGCTGCTTTACTTGAAATATTCTTGACAACATTTTCCGTCACCCTTTCCTTGACTGTACTTTCCCCAAAGACAGCACTCCCCACGCTGACCGTGATTACGCTTTCCTGCAAAGTGGCTCTTCCAGTGTCGTTTTGGGCAACACTTTCTTCCACGTTGGCACTCTCAGATTTTTCGATGGTAATGCCCCCCATCAAGCTGCCATTGCCAGTCTTGTTGGCTGCACTTTCCACAAAGCTGTCACCACCAACACTCATTTTGGAAATCATTTCCTTGGAGACGTCGCCATCAACGTCATCCTTGAAACTATCTCTGCCAGTTTTGTTTTCTTTGGCAACATTTTCCACAAAGCTGGCACTGCTGATGTCATTGGAAACACTTTCTGCAAACTTGTTATCCTTAGCCTTGTCCCTGGGAACACTTTCCAAGATGTTGCTGTTTGACTGTTCCTTGACAATACTTTTATCAGCACTGTTACTGGCAGTGCTGTCTTTAGAACTATCCACCAAGATGTTATTGCCAGTGTTGTCCTTGGCAAGGTTTTCCATAAAGCTGCCGCTACTTGTCTTTGTCTTTATGTTTCTTTTCTTGGCATGTGCATGCCCATTCTTCTCTATGGAACCTGATCTCGCTGCTGAAATGATCTTGTCAGTGTTTTTGGTATCATCTGCTTGAATCAAAACACTTCCCGATTGTTGTTCTGAACTGCTCACCTGACGGCTGCTTTGCATTTCAAAAGACTTTGATTCACTGGCAACAACTTCAAATTCTGCAATCTTGTGATTTGTTCTTGTCTGGCGTTCTGCACCATTGACATTTCCTTGCTGAAAAATTTCCTCTGATCCATTGTCAATGCCTGCAAAATCAATGTTGTAATTTGTCGTTGTTTCGAAGTCACTGTGTGGTTCTTGCTTGAGATTCTTGCTCTGGTTTGACATCTGATTTGCTTCGCTCTCATCATCAGTAAAATCAGTCATGTCCTTTGTCATTGTGGCCCTTGCAGGATCATTGAAGTTATAACTTTCAGGCAGAAAATTTCGGCTTTTATTCACTGCTTCATGTGAAGATTCATCATGACTACCTCTGGGGTCTTTTGCAGTGATATTATCCTCCTTCATTGTGGTGCTGGCATGATCATTGAAATTGCTACTTTGAAGTTGAATATCTTCATTGGTCTCATTTCTATATGGACTGCTTTGACCACCTGCCAGATCAGTTGTCTCTTGCTTCACAGCGAAGCTTGCCGTTTCACCTTTCTTTCCTGGCAGGATATTCCGACCATGTTTTGACGTGTTCTTGTTTAGTTCATTCTGACTGAATGCGTTGTCACTCCCATCTTGCCTCGGTGTGGCTCTACTTTTTGAATTCCTTGTCATCTGTGATTCAGACTTGGTTTTTTTAACGTGCTTTGGCACCTTGTTAGGTTTCCTATGAACATCGGCAGACTCACTCACATGTGATTTTGATATCTTACTTGAGGAAGTAGTCATGCTCTGTGATTCCGACTTGATGCTCTGGCTGTGTTTTGTTCTCGACTTGTCTGATTCAACATTTTTCCCAACGGAATAGCCACTTATGTCCTCTTTTGATTTCCACGTTTGACAAGTCGTTGGTGACCTGTGTTTCCAAGATGGTGTTGGAACTACTGTTTGACATTGTCTGTTCTGGTTGAGGATGAATTTCCATCTGAAGAAGCACACGTGACCTTTCTGAAACGAAGTTTGATGAGCCATTTGAACTCTGTGCTTCCGACCTGACCTCTTCACCATCAGTTGATGCCAATTTTTTGTTCAAAGGGAACCTTTCAGAATGGGAATTTGGCATGTCCTTTTTTGTTTTGCTTTCGATGTGTCGTTCATGCTCTCAGATTCCGAAATGGCATTCTCACTTCGCTTTGGCATATCTTCTGATTCAGGGTCAGTTGCAGCAGAACTATCAGCAACATGATCATTTGAAGCCATGTTTGGGGGTCATTTATGCTCTGCACATCCGAGTTGACATTCGAACTGCAGTTTAACTCTCCCTCCACTGTCAAATCACTCATGTCCCCCTTCAATGGAACTTCTGATGCATCACTTTCGCTAAGTTCATCAAACTTTGTATTCTTTCTGTGCTTCAACATCATTGATTTGTTGTTGGCATTCTTGGGATGGCTCAAATCATCCTTTAATCCCATACTTGAATGGCCTGTTGACGTTTCTGATTTGCTCTTCTGGCCATGGTTTGGTGTCGTCACTGATTTGGTATCAACATCGATGGTATCAGACAATTCTTGTTTTGTTGCTCTGTTTGCAGCAGCAGATTTGATCTGTGCTTCCGATTTGGTCTTCTGAATGCGCTTTGAGGTTATCTTTGATCTGGAATTTGTGCCTGCGGAATCACTGATCTTCCTTTTTGTGAATCTGCTGGTGAAATCACGTATGTTATCGGATATCGTGTTGGATTTTTGCTTCTCCATCTCTGATGATGTGGTCTGAAGTTCTGTTGAATGGTTCATGTCCTTTGCTGCAGTGGAGCCACTTTTCCATGTTTCAGGCTCGCTATTCTGAATCTCGTTTAATGTCTTCTCGGAATCATTCAGAACAATTGCTGAATAACTTATGATCTCTTTTGTGGGCTCAATCAACGAAGCATTTTCGCTCTCCGATTTCAGCTTGTCATTCTGACTGTGCTGTAAGCCCATCTCATTTGATTCACTTTGACCATCAATTATTGAATCATTCACTCCCAACTTCAGTTCGTTCTTGTTTGTTGCCCCACCCTCATCCTTTCTTTCAGACTTTGCATCCTGTTGATTGATATTGTGCGTTTCCATTTTGAGATCAGTGCCTTCATCCACTACTGAATGGTGTGGTAATTCAATCGGTTGTTCCTCCTGGCCTTGTAATGTGTGTTGCAATTCGATTTGTTCACCGAAACCTTCAGATGCAACGACTGCATGGCGATAGCCGATTTGTTTATCGTCTTTTGCTGACATCTCGGAAGCCTGGTTTTCATCTTTCTGTTGTCCATAAACATCACAGCTCTCTAGGTAACTTCTGGATGGGGAAACGATTGGGGCTGTGGAGTTGTTCGGCATCATATGATCGAGGTCACAGTGTTCCTCTTCTTTGCATTGAATTCCGTGATCCTTCTCTGCCCTTTGGATCGAGTTATGTTCCACTTCAGGTTGAATCACCTCATCGCTTGCCTTTATGTGGAATTTGGTTGTCTCTTGCTGTCAGTTGTATCGTGCTGTCCTCGTCGGATGCAGGCGCAATTCTGTCATCGGTGATTGTGTGTTGAACAATGTCATCATCCGGCAGTCCAACACTTTGTTGAATGTTGTCATCCGTCATGCTCCCTTGTTTCGTCTCCTCCTCGGATGCAGGTGGAATTCTGCCATCGACCACAGTGTGTTGAATCATGTCATCGTCTGCAACTGTGTTCTGAATTTTGTTGTCCTGCACTTGCATTTCACCATCCTCAACCACGTTATGTTGCACAGCAGGGTTTAGCGATGTGTATTCAACTGCAGCAGGAATTCCATCATCCTCCACTTCAGTGTGTGGATTTTTGTTGTTGTGTCCTGTCTGTTGTGTTGTGCCCTCTTCCGATGTGGGTAGAATTTTGTCGTCGTTCACTGTGTGCTGAATTATTTTATCCTCCGCAGCTGTGTGCTGGGTTCCGTCCTCTATGTGTTTGTCCACTCTCTCGCCCACTGTGTGTTTGATTCTGTCCTCTTCAACTGAGGGCAGAATTTTGACATCCTGTTCAATGGTATTCTGGATTTTATCATCTTCTCCAGTTGAGTGTTGAATTGTGTTCTCCGGAGTGTTTTGGACCATGTCCTTTTCTGTTGCAAGTGAAATTGTAGCTTCATCTCTTGGCTGTTGAATTTTGTCATCCCCCTTGACTGCGTGCTGAATTTTGTCTTCCTCCACAGCATGTTTGATTCCATCCTCCTCCACTACAGGTAGAATACCTTCAACCAAAGCTGTATGCTGAATTCCGGCATTCTCTTCAACTGTATATTCATTTTTGATATCTGAGGGACCAAGCATCAAGGCTTCCTGTGAGTTCGATACCTTAACATCAGTGGGAACATTTATCGTGGGATGCGACATACTTCGAGAAAATATTTTGGATTTTCTTGGAGCCAACTGTGGCTTCATGACCACGCCTTTACCCTTCAGTGGTAATCTTTGATTTACTGTCTCTGGTCTGTCGCGGATTGTAGGATTCACATCGACTTTAGCACCCACCGTTGGTCTGTTTTTACTTTTGAGTTTGCTGTCGATTGCGCTGCTAGCTTTAGAAAGGGCCTCCCTTGCACTCGCCCCTTGCTTTAACTGAGTGTGACTGTCTTTCCCTGCAATGGCAGACACCATTCCAAACGTCTGGTTCGACTTTGGATTTGTTTGTCGGTTTCGTGCCAGATTTTTGCTCAGAGCTTTTCCGTCCAAGCCCTTGATTCCTTCGACACGTTTTGTGGCAGGAATCAGCTCAGGACGGTCATCAATGATGACAAGCAGTTCGTCCTCCAGCTCATCATAACAGTCGTCACTGAGACCCAAGGGAGCATCTTTGTAATTCTGTGCATTCAATAACACTTGTGCAACGAAATGGTCTTCTTCTGTTGAGAATTTGGCATCCGATTTTCCAGATCTTTCCACTGCTTTTGAAGTGACTTGGGTAACTGTTTGGTGGTGCGATGGATTTATATCAGGAACGATCGCTTGCTCGTCGTCTGCCGTAAAGGACTCTGCGTTTTTGTGTGGTTGTGATATCGATTCCGTATCACCAGTTGTGTCGCCTTGCTGAAGACCTTTTTCCTCTCCAGCTTTAGAGTTAGCAAGGGAATCCACGTCTAAACTTGGATCGGCAATATTTATTCCATCTTTATGATCGGAGTTTGAATCTAACTGGAGATCCATGTCCTTCTGCTGGGATGTTTTTTGGTCATCTGCAACTTCTTTTGGACCAGAATCTTCAGTCTTTGTCTTTTGTTGTTTGGGCACTGCACCTAATGGGTAAACCTTGTTTTTCTGCTTGGTTGTTCTACGGTCCTCTCTAAATCCTTTTGGGCCAATTTCTCCAACCTTTGTCTCGAGTTGTTTGGGCATTGTATCTGATGGGTAAACCTTGTTTATCTTGTTGCTGGCTTTGGGTTTACTCACTGTTATTTTATCATGAGATTCTGTATTCTCTTCTCCCGGTTCATCGTTAGGAATAGACCGGGAGTCCGTATTTGTCCGTTGAACAATTTTGTTGCTACCAGCTATGTCTTTTGGAGCAGACACTTCATTCCTCGCATCAGTTTTGGCTTTTGAGAGGGGTTGTGAATGAATTTTTGTTCGATTGGTGGCTTTTATCTTGCCGGCAATTACTTCCTGACCAGCTTGCTGATTATTTTCCTTACTTTTTAAGTTTGGTTCTGACTGGGAGTCCTTGTTCGCTGGATATTCTGGTCCATGGTCGCTGATTTCACCACCAGCTGAGACGTCCGTTCCCACATGTGTCAAGTCCTGATCTCGTTGCAGTTCCAATTGTGTGGTGTCGATGGATTCTGGGGACCTTTCCACCTCCTTCGCAGCTTGACCCTCTTTCGACATATTTCTTTTGCCGTTTGTTTTCAACCCTGGCTCGCCTTGTTTCTCTATCCTGTTGTTTCTGGGTAACTTCTGACTGGAGATTGTAATCTTATCTGTGCTTTGTTTGAGATTTGGTTCTGACCGAGATACCTCATTTTTCTGCACCTTTCCTTTTGGAACGCTTCTCAAGTTGAATTTGCCAGGTTTATCCTTTTTCAGGCTCTGCTTGGATTCTGGATCTAATTTTTTCTGGTCAGTCGCAATTGGGTCATTTTGAACCTTCTTTTCGCCTGATTGTGACATTTGCATTCTTGATGTGGCCGTTAAATTCTCCCGTGACTGCTTGCCTGCTTCTTCAGTGTTGCTTCGTTCAGCCCCAAGCAGTGAATCCTTGCTTTCAAGGTCGGTAGGGTTTCGATCTCTTGGTTCACTCGGTTTTCCAGATGTGGACTTTTCCGTGCCTTGTGGAGGCATTTTATCGACATGTCTCGGATCACCTTGAGCGTCAACATTAGCTTGAACAATTCCTTTCAAACTTTCCACAGTGTTTTCATCTGACTTTGAATCCAAATTTGAATGGTCGTTGGCTTTAGGCACTTGAACGTCAGCTTTGTCATCTTCAGTCTCTTGGAGGTTTTCACTGGAATCTTCCTCGCCAACGGTTTTTGTGTGGTTCTGATCAAATTCATTGACATTCATCGGGTCACCTGTCTTGCTTGGCCGGATTTTGGAATCTGCGTTTTCCGGATTTTCAGCACTTCCATTCGCTTTCTTGTCATCATTCTGAATCGGTTGGGTTTCCTCTTTGAGTTTGCTTTCTTGTTTGCTCTTTCTAGTTAGTTTTTCTCCAAAGAAGTTCTTGGCGGCATTCAAAACTTTCCTTGGTCCCGATTGACCTTTTTCCTTTGTTCCGCCTTGTGGGGCCTTATCAGAGTCTTCGGAATGAATTTGACCACTTCTTGAAAGCAAACTTGTTCCAATGATGGCATAAGCTTGATCATCATCCTTGGTTGAAGTTGTGATGTCCTCGGAAATCAAGTTGGTCTCGCTTGAACGATTTTGTTCATCGGATGATTTGACGGCTTCCGACATTATTTTGGCCTCACTGGCAACTTTTTGTTCATCGATTTTGATTGAATTCTTGACGACTTCTGACATCATGTTGTTCTTGGAGACAAGTTTTTGATCACCGGACTTGGAAGAAATCCTGTTTGACTCCGAAATGAAGTTAGTCTCGCTGGCTTGTTGATCATCGACCTCGGTTGAATTTCTGATGTCTTCGAAAATTCTGCTGGTTTCGTCGACGAGATTTGCTTCGACCTGGCTTGCATTTCCGACTGCCACCGAGGCAGCCTTCGAGGATGCTGCCAATTCGCCTTTGTCTGGATTCTTGACTTCTGTGCTGGATTTCAAGACCGTGTCGGAGTTGCTTGTTTCCATCTCGGCATCGGAATGATAACTGATTTTCACGTCTTCATCTGGGACCATCTTGGATTCACGAAATGGTATGTTGTGCTCAATGTCCGAATTTTCGTTTGCATTCCACTCGGCTGGTGATGGATTCAAGCCACCTTGGTCAATGGCCACAATGTCCTTCTCACCAAGATTGGAGGTCCCTTTCTGGTCTTCTCCAGGATCAGACTGGCTCTTGCTTGGTTGTTTTATGCTGTGCAGTCCCTTGGTGTCTTTTTTAAGCCTGACTTGTCCATTTTTATTGGTGTTCCGTGTTGAACTTGGCCCGCTTTTGGAAGTTATGTTGGTTTTGCTGACCTTATCCGGCCTTTGATTTGCGTCACCTCTTTTCATCGGGGCTTTTCCCTTTGTGCCCATGGTGCTGTTGCCTTCATCGTCTGCAGCGGCAATAGTCTTGCTAACTGCTTTCAAACCTTCTGGTGTTTCAAGTTCGTTCTTCCCATCAGGCTCATGATGGTCGTTTTCGTTCTGTGGGTTGGTTTCAGCTTTGGGTGCCTTCTCTTCGTTGCCAGATTGGAAGCTCTCCTGCGAATCATTCAAGACATTGTCCTTGTCCATCACGAAATTGGCTTTTTGCTGAGGAACTGATCCTGCCTGTTCAATCATCTGCAAACTCTCATCAACACCATTCCGTGCTTCGTGTATTTCGCGAGTACTTAAATCCGCGTTGATTTTCTCAGCTGCAGTAGGATTATCTTGTGCCAAGTTCGTCTGATCTGCTTTACTTGAACTTGCGTTAAAGTCAGGGTTTGTCGTATCACTTGTCGGGGCTGGCTTTGTGCCCGTTTTGGCATTTTGTTCAGTTCCCGGATCTATTTTGGTTCCATCGTTGGTCATCAGCATTTCCTCAAAGATACCTGTCTGAGAATTTCTTCTCAAAATTTGAATTGGGTGTGACTCGCTCCCTTGTTCTAACTTGCTCTGCAGTTCACGGACTTCGTCCAACTTCACGTGCTGAGAGTTGGCATCGGTGTTCTTCAACGTGCTGGTACCGAGGTTATCATTATCATTTTTGAGATTCTTTTCATTATTTTTTGAAGCAGGTGCATCTTTCTCGGAAGTCAAACTGGTTTCAGAGTTAGTGGCATCAACACGCGGTTCTGAAAGATCCTTCTCAGGATCACTGTTCAGTGCGTATAAACGCGAAATATCCATTAGGCTACCCAATTCCACCTTGATCTCTGTACCAACATTTCGAGGGTCGATCTCATCTGAGACAGACAAACGGTTTTGATCTTTGCATTCTGCATTTGGTGGAGTCACTTTATCTGATATATCTTGTGTGGTTTCGCCCTTTTCCGTCGTCGTCATTTGAGAACTCTGAACCACTTCCTTTGTGAGTTTTTCTTCCTTTATGGGGAGTTCTTCAGTACCAGCGAAACCCCTATCTTTGATGATCTTAGCCTCCACATCATTTGATTCCATGTTTGTGAGAAGCTTATCTTCACCATTTGATTCTTCAGTTTTCGCTATTGAATTGTCTTCACCACTTGATTCTTTGTACGTGGCTGACGGTTTATCTTGATCGTTGGCTGCTTTTGTGGCTGATGGGTTGGCTTCATCAATTACTTCTTTGGATGTGGTCGATGGCCTGTTTTCATCATTTGTTACTTCAGTTTTGATTGATGGCTTGTCCTCACCATTTGATTCTTTTGACGTGGTTGGTGCTTTATCTTGATCATTCGATTCTTTATTGGTTGGTCGCTCGACTCCATCATTAATTGCTTTAGATGTGACTGATGGATTGTCTTCGCCAACTGATTCATTAGTTACAGATGATGTCTTCACGTCGTTTATTGCTTTGGTTACAGCTAGTGGCATGCCTTCAACAGTTGATTCTTCAGATGTGACAGATGGCTTTTCAGGTCTTTGTGGCATGTTGTGGTTGCTGATGGTTTCCACCTGATTTTGAGCAACTTCTTGTTGTTTTATGCTCGTGTTGTGGTTGCTGATGGTTTCCACCTGATTTTGAGCAACTTCTTGTTGTTTTATGCTCGTGTTGTGGTTGCTGATGGTTTCCACCTGATTTTGAGCAACTTCTTGTCGTTTTGTGCTCGTGTTGTGGTTGCTGATGATTTCCACCTGATTTTGTGCAACGTCTTCGTGTTGTTTTGTGCTCGTATTGGAATTGTTGATGGTTTCCACCTGATTTTGTGCAACGTCTTCGTGTTGTCCTATGCTCGCCATCTCTCTCACATCTTTGGTTTGGAATTCCATGTCTTCTTTGCGGGTTTCATTTGAACGTTCTGGATGTTCATCGAGAATTTCATTCGTCAGATTTCCACTGGTTCCGGCTGCCCCTTTCAATCTGTCATCATTTTGAGCATCAACATCTGCTTGTCTGTCTTTTTCCTCTACATCGTTGAAATTTGAGCGATGATTTTGTCGTGGTTCCCGTATCTCAATCTCCTGCCGTTCCTCGGTTGCTTGATTTCCTTTTTCTTCGGTGGGGTCCGTGCTGTTTTCTAAATCCTTATTCAATGTTTCGCTAGTTGCGGACATTTCATCAATTTTGTCTGCGTTTGGAATATCACCACGAGGTTCCACTGATATCTCGTCATTAGCCTGTTGCTGTGTTTCGTTTATGGGTTCTTTGATGTTGAAGGGAGCACCACCGTGTTGATCTTGTTGGGTTTTCTCTCCTGCCACGAAGAAAGTGACTTCATCCTCGTTGACCAAGAACTGCGTCAGGCTATTCGCACGATCTGCGTCGCCAGGATTGATCGTGTCTTCAACTGCGCCTTGGGATATTTTTGAGATCAGTACACCGGCCGAAGGGATCTGTTGCGATTGTTGGATAGTTTCAGCCATTCCGGAGATGTCTTTGGACCCCAGCGTGGTATCCACTTCCAGGGCTGTTTCTTCACTTGATTTGTCCGAAGATGGGCTGAGAAGTAGTTCAGCTCTTTCCACGAATTCATCCCGTCTCTGCTTTATATCACTTGCCCTGCTGCTCTGTTGACGGACATCCACATCAACCGTCTCGAATCTTTCCTCCACGACCACCCGTGTCTCGGTTCCCACGCTTTCCGGTTGCTTGACGTTGTTTGAGGTGGATTTCAAGGCTTCTCGCCTGGGTGCAATTTTTGTATCTCCTCTGGATGTTTTGCCGCCGGAATTTGACAAGCTTTCATTGACAGCTGCTGCTTTCGACGAAGAGCAGACTGTTTGAACTTGCTCTCTCTTGGCAGTGGAATCTTCTGTTATCGAGCGATCATCTGAAAAAGGAATGGAGATGTTAGAACAGGAATTGTCATGCATTTTGGCGATTGTAGGTATGTTTTCTCAAAATTTGTCAAAACGCACATACGTAGGCCATCCCAAAAGTTTTAAGTATTACAGCATACCATGATAACGCATTAACCAATGTGCATGATTTTTGGATGCAAAATAGTACTATCTCTTGGGACACATACTGCCAATTTATATGAAGTTTGGACTAATTTTGTGGAGAGAGTGCTCTATTTTGTGCAGTTATGTCAACAGCCGTGGCCAGAAGTTGTTGAAATTTCGTCAAAAAAGTGATTTGGGTAGTGATCAAATTTTTCACACTGCCGAACCATTCTCTGGCCGAAATTCACAGAACTTTGCAGAAGACTTTAGGCCAATGTTCACCATTATATGGCACAGTTGGAAGGTGGAAAGTAGAATTTGAGGGTGGTAAGGAGGGGCTTGAAAAATTAGGGACTTGAAACCATGCAAAGCAGTCAGAAAGCAGAAGGTCATGCACATCATTTTCTTTGACTGGTAGTGAATTTTGGTGGATCACCCTGTTCCATTGGGCATCACTGTGAATGGCAAATCCTGCAAGATGGTCCTGCAGGAGAAACTCGGACCAGCTTTCAGGAAGAAGAGACCGGGCTCCTCGAAGAGGGAATCATCCGTCTGCACGAGAATGCACCGGTTCGCAAGACGAAAACGATCTTTCAGCTTCTGGACCTGTGGGAGTGGGACACCTTGTTGAATTCTTCCAATTCTCATAATTTGTCATCGCTGGACTTCTTCCTGTTCGCCAAGATGAAAGATTCTGTGAGGGGATGCCGATTCAAGTGAGAATATGGAATCAATGATGCTGTGACAGCATCCCAAAAGGCCCTGGCCAAGGTTGGTGACAGTGATGTTGTCATGCCGCTGCCCCATCGCTGGCAGGCATGTTACGACCACAGTAGCAACTACTTTGAGAAGTGAATGGGTGGGCCTTTCATGACCAACCGAGTTCATTTCATTTTATTTGCATTTCTGGAAAATGAGGAACAATACTTAAGACTTTTGGGATGGCCCTCGTAACTCATAAATTATACAAGCACAAAATCCAGCACAGCGTGCATGATGTCATCGCAGCGGCGGATACATGTGAAGAATGGCAAAAATCAAAGCTATTGATATTATCAAAGCTATTGATGTGTATCAATAGCTTTGGCATAAAGAAAATAAAAAATTGCGCCAGCGGCACATCTTCATTGGTTTTTGCCTTCATCAAGCGATCTCTGTCCTGAATCCGCAACTTATTGATTTGCGAGATGGAAATGACACCGAAATCCCACTTCATTGCTCAAATCGCTTCAAAAATTGAGATTTTCTTGCAATATTTTTTCTCGATTTCTTTTTCAGCGAACTAACCGGCAAAAGTAACACCGCCTTGTGCTATGCCTTGTATCAACACCGTTCATGCATCTGTTTGCTTGTTTACGTCGGGTTTGAACTTTGATTTCTGCGTGCGTGTGACCTCACGGAGTGAGACGAAAAAAGGCCGGCATTTCAAAAAGCCCGGTTCCTCACAACAGTGGGCGGGCCAGCCAATGGGTTTCGCAGCATTGTGTTACTCTTGCCGGTTTGTTTAAAATGGCATTTTGAGAAAATAAAAATCTTGCAGCCCACTCATGACTGGAGCTTTGCGTTACTTTTGCCGGTTTGTTTGAAACGGCATTTTGAGAAAATAAAAATCTTACAAACGAATGGAATACCTATACGAGAACCCGCATCTACCGTATGCAACCATTAACCAATGAACACGGTTTCAGCAGTCAAATCAAAACTGTCGCATTTGAAACTTATTTCCTATTCATTAACAGATTTCGTGCTTCTGTGCCAAAGCAAAAAAACAAGCAGCGTGCTTGGGAAATGAAATGTTCTGGGTTCTCAGACCGAAAACTGGCTGCAAAGGGCATTCCTGCCGCTCCTGCGCACTTGGGCCTCGTGGTTCAGTACTCAAACGACCTGGCCAATTTCAGATTCTTTCACTAGGGTTTCATGAATATTTCGCCCCTCAATACCTGCAGAATAGAAATCCGACACACTCATATGACCCTGTTTTATTTTAGAGTTCTTCTGATTGACGCTGCCGGTGCTGTCTCTGTCACGCAACCAAAGCCGGTTTTCCCCGTTTCTTGTCGAAAAATGCCGACTAGGATTATTCTAGGTCGTCGCAGACGGCCTCAACCATAAAGTTCTGCTTCCGGCTTGCAATTCACCATGCCATGTTTTGGGAATCAGGTCTCACAAGGTGACGCTGGATGCAGTTGCATGCACTTACTCGCTGGAGTCTTTTCCTAGTCTGGTCTGTCGCAGCTGACGAGTGTTAGCGGAAAGTAGAGGGTATAAATTGAGCAAGGGAAAGGTGCAAAAAGAGGGTTTGCTGTTGATTGGGTGGTGTACCCCTTGATGCCGGCCTGGTCCCGAAGTCCCTAAATGTTGAGCCCTCATCTTCAGAATTTTATATCTCGGAGTTGAAAGCGTTTTTCGCAGCATCGCAGTTTTGTTTTCATTTTATTTGCAGCTTGATGGATTTGTTGAATTTCTATAGAAAGAGGTTCTTTGAGCTCAGATTCTGTGGTGTGCTTCCGTTCCGGCCTGTCCTAGCTACTGTGCGTCATTTGATTCAACGATGATCCAATCTACACTTCCAAAAACGAAAACACGGAGGACAAATCGTTTAAAGGCTGCTTCAGCGTTCACTATTTTGCACCTGAAATGATCTGTGAAATTGGGACCCTTGAGCCTGTTAAAATGCATAGCCTGTTTAACTGTTGTCGATGGGTTGGTTACCCGGTGGGCAAAAATGCCCACAACGTGTCCCGATCGTTGCGTAGGTATGGTTGGCGATTGTTGAGATCTTTCAAGAATAGCTACACAGAAATTAAAGTTTTCCTTCCATTCTTCCACTTTTATATCTATTCCCAGGGTTATGGAAGCTTCATTTAGACTTTTGTCCTCTTTTGTGAATCAACATTAACGAACTTATTTAAAATAAAAATAATACAAATAAAGCATATTTTTGTGGGTGTGGGTGGTCCGCACAAACATCGATCGATTCACTGAATAATTTTATTTCTACTTCAAAAACAACTTTGTGTGACCAAGGTTTTTTTGTTTTCAAGCACTGTTGGACTGTTTCTGCGAAGGCTTTCTAACTTGGCCTTATGCGAGTATCAAATACTGAGTGCTGTGGTCTGCAAAAAGGTTTCACACATTCCCACAGCGGGAATGGGATGTGGTAGTTTCCAATAAAAAAGGTTCCACATGTCTACGAGTATGGGCGAAATGGCAGATGATGATTTCCATTTGGAAAATAATTGTCACACTTTTATTGGTCTGGATGGGACAACTTTTGCAGTGCAGTTCTTGACCACAGTGGTTGTTGGTTCGCTTATAGATGGGACATCTTTTGACCAATCCTTGCCCTTATTTTTCTTGCCTAATCACCGAAAGACACAAAAATAAAAAAATGTGTGTGTTGTCCAAAACTTTTGAAAACCTGCACAAACGTTTCTGACGGAGAGCAGACAGACTGAAAAATAGACTTCAAATAGACGAATTAATTTGTGGAGAGAAAGCGTGTTGAAATAGACTTCAAATAGACGAATTAATTTGTGGAGAGAAAGCGTGTTGAAATAAATTTCGTGTACACTGTACTGTTTATCAGACACGGCATGCCGTGCATTTGCTTCAGTTCGATCGAAACATAATCGCTTTGACCTAAATGCGTCCTTCGATCGCCCCGCCACGCCCGCCTCACCACCCACCTCACCACCTCGCTATGGACATGAAAGTTTAATGCCGAGGGGACATGAGAAAGACGGAGGGAGCCTAAACAATTTGGAGACGTTCATGGCAAGCGTTATTTGCCGCTAGGTTACCTCCGACGATAAATTATGATTTGTGTATGGCTACAAGGTGATGCCTCCAATGAAGCTTGGTGGAACGTTGATGCGGCCTACTTTGTCAAAGTTTAAATTGTGTGCAGAATGCTCTTTGCCATACAAATCTATGAATACCAACACTTTCAGACTGTGAGCTGATATTGCTGCCTCACGGTGAAGAAACGGGTCCTTGTGTGGCGAATTTTTGGGGCGGACTAAAATGCGGAACACGGACCATGGGAATATGGCGTTTCGCGAAACAAGCCAATATGCGGAACCACAGGTTAGGTAAGGTTAGGTTGAGTTGGGTTTAATTGGGTTAGGGGATGAACCCGAATTTTTTTAAAAGTTTCGTCGTGGTGACAAATTTGCGGTCCGCCCTGCAGGTCAACTTGGCCATTTGCTGAATTATTGTCATGGGAGTCTTCGACAGGCCTTGTGTTCGGTTCAGAATGCGAAACCGCCATGCCGCAGGCAAAGCAAAGGCGACAATTTTGGCAAAACAGGGAGACCTCGCACAAAAAAAGAGCAGCCAGCAGTCTAAAATATGCCACAGAAGACAAAAGTGAATGTGAAATTTGTCAAAGCGCATTCCAAATTAGGTAAGTCACACTGGAAACCTAAATCTGGAACTATTTTAGGCAACCTAAAAGTACAAAACAATGTGCAAACCGCGGGGCCGCTGACCTAAATTCCAAAACATGGTCCCCACGGCACTGAAAAACAGACAAACAAAACCAGAAACAAAACAAGTGCTCCAGCTCAGACATTTCCTTGTCGTTTGGGTGCAGGCCAGCACTGCTTCAACTTTTTTCGAGTTGAAACAATATGTGCAATTTAGGATTCTGTTTCCTAGTTGGTTAAGTGCGCGTGGCGTAGATGGGACCATATTGCATTTGAAGTTGGCCTAATTCCTTTCACGGATCCTTCATTTCCCAGCCTGGAGCCGCCTTAATGAGAGTTTTGACACAACAACACAAAACCTATGCTTGTGTTTCTGACAAAAATTGGTTTTTGATTGCCAGGAATTTTATCAGCAGAAAACTAGAAAAATAAATTAGCGACTGTGCTATTGCTGTCGAAGCCTGAACGGTGTGCATTAGATTCAAAGCTGTCGTGTTGAGACACACGGAAGGCAAGATCTGATAATTTGCATGAAGAATGAAAGATACCCAATCGCGTGGAAGAAGGTAAAAAGCAAAATGCAAGAAAAGTGAACAAATGCCAATATCGTGCGGCCACTTCTTCATCTGATGATCATGAAAAACCCGATTGGTTGCCGGTTCGAAAGCCAGTGCTGAATCGCATTCTTTCGATATTTTCCCTATCCGAATTGCAATTTGGGCAGTTTGGCACCGATGCCCAAGAACTGTTTTCCATGCTTGCAGCATGTCTGTTCCACCAGAAGAAAAAATGCGAGTCGCAAAGTTTCCAGGGTCAGACGGAATCTGTACGAATATTTCCTCAGCAATCACCAGATTTACGAGTTATAAATTTGTCTATCGCCCCCCAAAACCACCAAGCGAATTGGCGATTCTTTATTGATTCATTGAAGCAGTATGTGTGAAGTGAGCACCCCATCGTCTGCCAAAACTGATGAAGCGATGAAACGTCACTTTAAGATTACTTCTTCCATTCAAATCGACGCTTCAGACTGGAAAACGGACCGTAAATCTATCACGTACAGCTCATTCCATTTGAAGATATAAACTGAGAATGCTTCTCACTTTTCCATTCAAACATTCAGCGAAACTTTGATTTCTGTGCCGAATTCCAAGTTCTCTGTCGGCTTTTCATTGTTGCAGGAATTCTGATTACACTCTAAGCATACTTGTGAGCATTCTCACCTCATATCTTCAAGTGGAATGAGCTGTACCTACGGGTTTTGATGAAAAGCCTGGCATGTCCAAAGAGGGTTGCCCAAAAGTGAGTTTATCTGGAAGGTGGATGTTTGATTACGCACACTGGTTCTGTCTTTCTCGTTTATGTGCTTGGTGTGGTTCCTTCGTTCAGTTGGCATTGTCGTGACAGAACAAATTGGTACTCATACATGCGTTTAACCCATTAAACTGTTGCAGTCGAAAATTTTCTTTTTCTTTTTACCTTATGCAGGTAGTAGAAATTAAAGTATCAGATTGCACCAAGGCTTTCCGGGAGGAGGCAGATTTTGACCTCGATTGTTAAAGGGGATCTTCAATTTCTGCTGCTTGGATTTTTTTGCTAATATCTCAACAATCGCAATTCTTGGTAGTGTATGAGTACCTATCTACATTACCTATTCCATCACGACTCTCGGTATGCAACCCTTGTAATGCAGGAAAGAAACCCAAAAGAAATAAAATCCGTTTATCAAGTCTCTGTTCTGATATTTGGGCAACCTCATAATCATCAGGAGTGATCAGAAGGAATGGGTAAAACTTATCTCCCGGGAAGACAAACTTACCAAAACGTGGCTTGGAGGTCGCTTTCCCAGTTGTAAAATCATCGGCAGTTGTGGTTGAATCCGGAATGGGTGAAACTTCCTTGAGTTTCCTGTCCGTCTCACGGGCCGATGTTACTTGTATCTCAGGTGGAACTGACTGCTGAGGCCTCACCTCAGAAGAAAGGAACTGCACTTCACGACGTCGGTCGTTTGATCGGTCTGTATTCATCCGTGTCTTATTGCTTTTCACGTCCCCTCCTGTCTCCCTGGTGGCGTCACCAGCTTTGAGATCTTCACCCGTCGAATCGTCGTCATTCTGTGAAACAAAAGTGGAAAGTCTTTCATTTTAAACCAGGAAAGAAACAGCTGTTTTCGTTGGTCTGCTTGCCCTCTATCTACAGAACTTTTGAAGAAATGAACTGCTCAGAAAGGCATCTTAATGTTTTATGTCGTTGGGGTTGTGTGACATTATTTCTTTCAATTGAAGTTATGGACGTGTTGTAGGCTACCAATCGAACTGCGAATTGTACCAATAAGTGTATTGCAATTCACTGTTTATATCTCTCCCATACTGAGAGTCAGAGAATCTTGTTTTTGTTGATGTTTTTCAAGCATGCTCGATCGCGCATAGCGCATTGAGCAGTCCGAGGGCCAGATGATACCCGCTCCACAAGCAGACTACAAAAGTATCAACCCGAAAGGGAGAAATTCGATACTGGAAAGAATTACATGAAGAGACGACACATGGGAAGAAACCTAAATAGCCGACTAATGTTTTCTATCGTAGAAGCGTACGTAACATGTAAATAAATTGACTGTCAAAAGTTTCGCAAAAACACCATGCTGCAAATTTTAAGATCCTCTTTTATAACTGAGGTCAATATCTGAGAGATCCAGAAAAATCAGTTGAACTGGCGCTTTAATTTCTACCGCCTGCATACGTGTTAGATCGAGTAAAAACAAAGAAAGAAACACTTCGGAGGCAACATAGTTAAATGGGAAAAACACATGTGTCAGTACATTCATTCCGCCGCTTCTCTCCATTCGGAAAACCAAACAATTTCACGTGTGTGCATCATGCATCACAATCCCCTTCCGACTCAAATTGTGAAGAAAAGTTGAAGTTGAGGCACCAACTAAAGGAGCAGCTGCTCGTTTAGGTCGGTGCATGTGACGACATTTCTTGAGATGATTTGGGAAAATATTCGCTGACACAAAGTGAATCCAATCGACAAATATTGAACCTCACGAGAACTTGCGGCGAATCGTGAACTCAGCTTCGTAATTTTCCTAAATGAAATGCCCTTACTCCACCATAATCTCTAGTTTTTTTCAGCTCTTGAACCCCTTAATTTTATGGTGAGCCAATCTCAATATCTTTCGACAAGTCTTGAAATCTTCCCAGGATATTCCGACAAAAATTGAACCCAACTACACTTTATGTCGGTAAATCATGCCTCCCGCTCGTGTAAAATATCACAGTACGTGATTGGCAATTGCAACTTTGGATAGGATGGGCCGTATCCAAAGTTCAACGGGGCCTATGGATATTCTGCGCCACTGTATTCGAATTATTTTCTTTAAAAGTGGAGTCACTTTTTAGCCTATCACAACTTTTGCTATGGTTGAAGATAATGGACAAAATTTGAAGGCAAGTTCACTTTTATGCAAATAAAAGTTTTGTGTTCAAGATTGCAGAAAACAGGTTTGTTCACTTTTTGCGACGCTTTTGCGGCACTTTTTGCGATTTTTCGATTGCCTAAATTTGTCGTGTATTGATCCCTGAGGAGGGCGAACAAGTAAAATTGAATAGAATTTTTGTCTGCGCTTCACAGACCTTCAGCAGATTCCGTGCAATTTCAATCGAGTCGAATTCCTTGGCAAAGTCTGCATCGACGCTGTGGAGAATGTTGAGAAATCTCTGCCTACGCTTGATTTCAGCGATAGAATCCTCCTCGATTACTTCAAAGAGGGCCGTGTCCAGAATACCATTGACGAAGTCTTTGGATGCACTGTTTATATCAAACTCCTCGTTCAAAACAGAAAACTGTAATGTAAAACGGCGTTAAAAGTCAGCACTTTTCTGGCAACTTGTTAAACATTAGTCAAACATTGGCACTAAAACATTGCGGAAAGCTTCCTATGTTAAAAGGCTTCAATCACAAGTAGAACTTTTAAAAAACAATAACTGAAAGGAAACAAACAACTCTAAAAATCAACTCGTTGTGCTGGCATTAAAAAAGTCACAAACCTCTCCTGGCAGCGATTGACATTCCCAACACCAAAGTTGAATGGCCGTGTTCGCTTTCGCTTAGATAACGCTCGTTTTGGGCCATCAATGAGCTAGATAAATGCCTCTATTGTGCTCTCCACACACGGAGGAGATTCGCTGGTAATTTTGCAATTGTTGTCACGGCAAAAAAATTACACACCTTAACTTAACAAGTAAAAGGCTGGAATATGCTCGTTCGGGGCTACATTTTCCATCTCTCATTGGCATAGGAAATAAGACTCCAGGCTTAATTAACGCCTGATGACCTGTGCGCAACTGCTGAGGGATTGGAGCCGAAGAAGTCGACTTTTTCACACGAGAACACACGGTCATCAAAAATTGAAGTGACCAGAAATCCTGGTAGATGGATCAGTGCAGATCTGCCACATCACACGTTGAGGCGTTGAAGAGAAAACAGTTAAGATTTACGAATGCACTATTCTGCAAGGGCGCAGATCTGGGCTGAATATTGGGGGGGACATGTGGGAATAAGTTTTGGAGGGGGTGTGTGTGAGGGGCGAAGCCCCTAACACACACCCCCTCCAAAACTTGAAGAGAAGCTGAAGAAATTTTGAAATTTCAGGTCCATTTTCGGTGAAAAATTGTGGATTTTTCACAAAAATCTTGTCAAAAAAACATTTTACTGGAAGGGAAAATCCTCCTTAGTTCCTGTCCTCGACTGAAGCAAAACAACTTTCTTAATTCATGTGCGATTCAGGAGTTTCACTACCCTGTGAGTGCATGCATCCTTCAATTCACAAGTCATTGTGTATACGCATGCGAGGGCGGTTTGGTGACGGCGACAAAAGTCCACAAACAAAAATAGGGACAATTCAAAACACTGAAACTGCAGCCAGCCGAATAGGATAAAAATAGAACAAAAAAAACGCACATTCTGTTGGTTGTAAAAGATCATATCCCACAACGACGCACATCCCACTTGCACGGTAGAGGACATAAAAAATATAAGACCTCATTTTTAGTTTGAGCCCAAAGTTTGAGAAAATTCGAC